>CAEFZX010007708.1:0-60692 GCA_903066825.1 Alfaro cultratus | reverse complement strand
ACTTTTGTTATGCTTTGTTGGTTATTAAACCAGGCCTTTTTAAGGTTCCGCTGGAATTGGACCGGGAAATTCCGAGTTGATTGCTGAACTGGATTCTGCTAACGAGAAACAAGATGGCGAGCCGTAACCCAAGAGCCCTGTGACCGTCGTCTAGTAGGAGCTGCGCCCTCTGCTGGACATTTCGAATCATCCAAACTGGTATGATCTGCCCATGTTTTCCTGCTAATAAAGCAGTGGATTCAGAGAAACGGGATTAACCCTTCAGGATCATCTGAAAGAAAAGACATTGGTTTGAAGCACAAGTTATTCGGTCTTTTACTGGATTGTTTCTGTTGGGTTTTATTGTTTTCTTTTCTTTTCTTGAATCGCATTTCAATATACATTGTTGGTGTGTGGAATGTAAAATTGTCTGTTGGGTTATAATAGAAACAAAAAATGGTTAAAACAGGAAATTAAAAAACCCATAACTCCTTAAAAAGAACTAAAATAGATTTAAAAGATTAGAAACAAACAAACTGTAAATTAAATAGATTAACTGTATTAACCTGAACTTAAATAGAACTATAACCTAGGTTTGAATAAATAGTATCCTTTAATACCTTATTAGGTATTAAAGGATACCTAATATTGAAATTTAGGTTTAAATTTCAAACAGGGATTCAATAAGATATTCTAGAAGAACAGGGAAACTATTTTTGAATTGAATGTTGTGTCATTGTATGTCAAGTGTTTGTAATATTGTTGTTTTTCCTTTCTCACAAATAATAAGCCGGCAGTTAAACTATTTTCTGGTCTGTGGTCATTTATAAACTTACGCTTTTTCTACTCCAGTAGCCGAACCTAGCATTGGTCCTATTGTCTATTCTATATTCTGTTTTATTAACTGTAAACACATCGTGAGTGTTACATGAGCTCTTGCTGCCATGAGATTATGTCCAACTGGATAAATATCGATTTAGAAAGAAAAATACAACTTCAGAACTCTTAACGTATATTAGCCTGAAATGACTCCACTCCAGATATATTGTGCAGCCCTACTAGCAATACCTTTAAATCAAATGTAAATATGGGATGTTTCTCATTGATACTTGACTTACGTAAGTTGATAAAACTTTACACTTAGAATAAGTATGTTTTAAGTATCTGTTTTCCTGAGGTAGAAATATGACACAAGCATATATGTATGGTGTATATGGACAGTGAATGCATCCGTATATGCAGTCGCTTTAAAGCTGCAGTACGTAACTTTTACAAAAAATATATATTTTCTTCACATACATGTTGAAACTGTCACTATGCCGAGACAGTATGTTGTGAGCAGGTTATCACTGGATCTTTCAATACAATGAGGTTTGCCAAACAAAATCAAGTTTTCTAGCTGCGTAGATTACTTTGAGTTATAAGACAATATGGCAGAAATAAATTAAGACTGACTTTAATCCTCCTCTTTCTGAAAACACCATGGAGTTTTATCTTTTTGAAGTCAACAGACTTTGTGTGTCATCCTCAAAGGAATTCAGTAAGCGTATTACTTTCAGAAAATGTTAAGAGCCTCATAGAAAAGCGAAGGTTCTTCCAAACAAATGCAGCTAATTGAGACAGCTTCTTTTTATAGAGCTGGCGGAAAAAGATGAGAGTGAAAGGCTGAGGGATGCTCTTCAGACAGCCAGACTCGAAATTTTAGACGAGGGAGCTCCTTCAGACAGAAGGAACCTAAAGGAAAAGGAGATATTTCATGGAGAGCTGCTGGCAGACACACACAGGTGCTCTAATAAAGGATTTTCAAGATGGCTCCAGGGAAGTGTCTGATAAAGAGGGCCTCCATAAAAAAAGCAGTGGTGGAAAGAGGAGACATTCAACAAAGTAGTGGAAATGATGAGACAAAGGATAAACAGTCTCTTCTCTGGACCTTGTAGTCAAGAGAAGAGTAGACAAAGTTGTGAGAGCTCACAGTGATCCAAAACTGTGAAATGAAAGAAAAGTGATAACTTGATACATGGTTTTCAATTTGTTTGTTTTATTTTACTGTTGCCTTACAAATAAAATCTCTAAAGTTTTTGCACAATTAAATATGGCATCAGGAGGTTTAAATAGCGTTTTAGAATATGAAGTTATTCATGCAAGATGATGTCGATTGGGAATCATGTCAAAGTAAGCATGTAGACATATTGGTGCATTATTTGATGCAAACTGTAAGGTGCGGGACCCTAAATCTCATTTTTTTCTTTGTACACATACATACACAAATATGGAGTTATCTCAAATATTCACCTTGGTTGGAGTTGCTGTCATTCTTAGTAGTATGAAACTGAGCTTTCATGTGAATGAAAGGCCCACATGCATGAAAGTGTATTACTTTTCTCAGCTATCCGGCTACATATTGGCTTTGTGTGGAAAGGTCCTGCTCTGCCCCAGTCTAACAAGAGATTGTTAGAGGCTGCAATGGAGCCTCTAACAGTTTGCCCTGTGTTCAGCTTCATTTTTCTCTCAATGCTTCCCATCTTCCCTGACAAAAAGCATACCACCACCACAATACTGCCACCACCGTGTCTCACAATAGGGAGGATTTGATTAGATTATTTATGTTAGGTATCTACCACACATGGCACTATGCATTACATCCAGTGACTCCACTTCTGTCCAACTGTTTGCTTTGTCCCCTCATGGCTTGTGGCAAACAGGACTTCTTATGACTTCCTTCACAAATTGCAGTCTTTCCTCCTGTCTGTGGTGTACTTAGAATCACAGCAAGTCACGTGGCTTCTTGTTTTCCTCAGTCAGTCTGATATACAGCTGTTGATTGAGAAGCTGCTGGACTTTCAGAAAGCTTTGAGTTAGCTCTGTGCACTACTATTTAAACCAAACATCTGAGCCACTGCAAACCCCATTAGACAATTTCACAAGTTTAAATTTCCATCTTCTCTGTTGCTGCTCCGTCATAAAGCTAACTGATAGCTCAGCAGCTACACTAACGCCAGAGGCCCATCTAGAAAATAAGCTTTGGACTCATTAGCACAGTGAAAAATAAGGTTTGTTCAATTTAATTTCAAGGAGTTGGATTACTTCTGCAAGGGACTGGACTGTCTGAATAAAACCCTGAGCATGCTGTTCAATCAGTTTTGTCTAAATAACAAGTACCTTTTATTCATTAATGCCTTTTTAATGAGAAAAAAAATCTGTATTATATTTGAAGTATTCATATTCATTAGTAATGCATTTATTATTCCCCAGCATTTAATAAAAGGTTTCTAATTATAAAGACGAATAAAAGATCCAGTTCTGATCCTTTTTGTAACAATTATTCTTTCATCTGTCCATATTGGAAAAACAGAGGAAACTTTTTGTTCTCTAATTAAGAAGAATGAGTTAATTATATAACACTTGGTTTTTTTACTATTAATACAAAGCCAGTGATTGCTACTAAAGGGATTCAGATGATTAATGTCCTCTGAGCAAAGAAATACAAGGACACAATGTAAATAGAGAATAAGTAGGGAGTTAGTCATGACTTCTAATTATCTACACATCATTAGAACCCGCGATTTACCATTGACCTGAAAAATATGCAATTATTGTTACTAAGGCATGGAATGAATCATGTAATTGTTAGAACTGTAAAAATATGTGCGTGCACAGAAGTTTGAGCCAACAATCCCTTCAGTCTATTGTAACAGTGGAAAGCTGTTAGAGGTAGATTAGCCACCCACAGTCATGCAGTGGATGGGTAAACAAGTAACATGCACATACCTTTATCCAGTAAGAGTGCTCCAGGCCGTTATTTGTGTCAGACTGGGCGGTGCATGGGAACCAGGCATCACCGTGTTTGTCGTTCACCTCCAGGTGCTGAAAACTACAAAGCTTCACACAAAAGGCAGAACAAGACACAAGAGAAAATAAGCAAATTATTCAATCACCTTAAAATGCCCTTATTCTCAATGAGTGTGTTTGCAAACCTCTGTGACTGGAACAACGGATCTTTGTACATATATTCATAACCCGCAGAATGTTTTCACATTTTGTCATTTTACAACCAAAAGCATCAATGTATTTTATTAAGAAAAGTATTATTTAATTGGGACATTGAGAGAAAATAGACACAAATTTTAACAAATATAAATTGGTACTAAAGTATTCACAGTGATTCTTGAGAAGAGGGACAAAATGGGTTTAAATTTTTCCAATTTTTTTTTTTATTATTCCTCAAGCTTATGTATACAAATATGACAAATAATGTTTTGGAAATGTAAAGATGCTAAGGTGCAGGCTCCCACTTGCAACATTAATTAACTGCACATTTAAGTGAGATTTGTCAACACTATCACTGAAAGAGTCACACCGTCAGCTAAAAACTCTGACAGAGTTGACAAAATACCAAACCATCTCAATTTATATGATGCTATTCTGAAGGAGGCCATTTTGTAGCTCATCAGGTCCATTGAAATATTTACAGTGAATTAAAATTAAGCATTTATTTCACAAAACTTCATCAAAATTTTGTAAATTGTCAGTCATGGTGTTGACACATCATGGCTGTGATGAACAACTTAGGAATAAAACAGAAGAAAAAACAAAAGAATAACATAAGCTAACCAGAGCTGCTTAGCCCTCTTAGCAAAGGAAGAGAAAGGAAGACATCATGGGGTCCTCAGAAGTTCTGATGCCCCCAATAATGCCTGCTTTTTTTTACATTCTTTTTATGTCTGACGGTGTTGACAAATTTCAATTGAGTTGGAAAATATATAAAAATTATTTTTTAATTAAATTTATGGACACTTTTATAATTATTTATTTGAATACTTATACTTGTCATAATATATTATCTTAGTATTCATTTAATTGTTTTAAACTATTATAATGTATTGAGTTTTGCTCCAGGACAAGGGATTTTAAAGACACCATCCACCTACTACAATGTTTAAAATAAAAAATATTCAGCAAACACCAGGAAAACATACATTGTTGTGCTCACATGGCCCAGGTTAGTTTAGTCAGATATTTTAAAAAATTATATTTTGTGTATATTTTATTCAAATTTTGTGCTTTATCCATAGGACCTGTTTCGTCCCTCTTCTCAAGAATCACTGATTCACTCAGAAGTGAAGTATTAAAACTATCTTAAATGAATGTTTGGACTTTGATTTGTCCATCTTAACAGAAAAAGGCCCTTTTGTATTGTTTGTTTTCTTGAGGGTGATGTTGTCCTACTGATATCCCTTTGGATATCTACAGTTTCTCCACAGTTCTATAAGTTGTTCAAAGCTTGAGTTATTTAATCTAAACCTGATTTAAACTTATCCCCAACTTTATCCATAGCCTGTCTGCTATGTTCCTTGTTCTTCATGATACAGTTTGTTCCCTCATTTCCTCTATCAAATCTATGAGACCAATGTAGAGTCCAACTGTATACAGTGGCTCTACATAATGATTGTAGAGCCACTGTACAATCATTATGTACAGTGACCACACTGTACATAATGAAGCCAAATGACTCTACTGGGTTATACTTACGGTTGAATAAGGTTACATTTCAGATCTATTTTTAAGAAATGTAGAAAATAATTAATCATTTTCCTTCTACCTCACAATTTTGTGCTAATTTTTTGTCACTTTATCCCATAAAGTCCCAATAAAATGCATTAACTAAGTGACTAAACGTGTAAAGGTTCAATGGCATAAAGGATTTTGCAAGGCTCTGTAAATAAGCAAATACTTTTTGTCAAACACAGCTAAACCAGGTTTCATTCACAATGTTACCTTCTTAATTACTGCAGGCTTACTTCTGTTTCACATTCTTGGCCAAATATTTAGCTGCAGAGCTCATATTACTAGATTTGATCCGCCATCCAAACCAGGCCCAAAATAACGTTTGTTTATATTGCATATTCAGCCGTTAATGGAATAATGTTCTTCATGTCAGTAGTCTCAGTTACAGAAATCAGAGTTCAGAAGGGTTTGGCATTTTATCATAAGGTAGGATTTGATAGGTCACGCTGACTTTATTCGTGACTCTTAAGATTACTGTTCTTTATTGAATTTCCTTTCTTTTACAAACACTGTGGTACAAAACGTTGCCTCTTTGCCAACTTTGAGGTCAATAATCCTTCTGTGATAAAACTACCTTGGAGGTTGTTTTTATGTGCTACTTCAACAGAACCTCTGTTTAAACTTACCTAACCTCAATTGTATTTTGAAGGTGCATTGTTTTATGTGTGACATTTTGGCAAAATACTGCAAGTTAAAAAAAAAGAAACTGGCCTTAAAGCTGCTGCATGTAACTCTTATAAAAACTATGTTTTTTTCAATATTTACATAAATGTCAATACATTAAACATGGTAGTGACGATATCATCCTTTTGGGAGGCTTTACATCAGCAGCACTAAGGAAATTATTCAGAGCTGACAGAAATATGAATTTAGCTAACTATAGAGCCAGCCTGAAAGAAAACCTGTTACTATTTCAACAAACGTCTAAATGTGGACAGACGTTCAACTTCCATCAGGATAATAACAGTACAGCCAGAGTTAAAATGGAATAAAGGACAGCAAAACACATTTCCTGCGTTGCAATGGCTCCATCAGAAGTTCAACTAGGAATCTGTAGCAAGACTTGAAAATTGTTATGCACTGACGCTCTGCATATAAAGATGGATTTGTGAAAATTGACTCGTTGCAGCAGATTGTAAATGCAAATTGCCTTCACAAATTGACAAACACATTTTCCTTTCGCATCACAATAACACAGTTGCCTCATAGCATCAATGAAAAACATGTCAAGCTGTTCAATAGATTTTATCTTTACATGAGGACAACTCCTTTACAGTAAAATATTTTAGTCCTTTTGACATTTGCCCCTCACACAAATCCCGTTTTCTCTTGAAAACTGATATCTAAACAAAAAGTTTGCTTTGTTTTTTATAAAAAAGGATACTTTCAGGATTATTTATTTCCGATTGCAGCTCCTCCATTGCATAAGGATATGCACAAATCGGGAATTGAACAATTTCTGCCTTCTATTTTATACCTTGGGAAGGGATGGCTCCCCTGTGGCAGCGACTGCAGGGCAGCGTTTGGGGTCCTGGTGGGAAGCAGAGGCACTGGAAGCCCACTGATCTGTGTAGCCCAAAGGTGTGAAGTAACCACAGTCTTGCACGCTTGATCCCCGCTCAAATTCTTCACACACGCCGTCGCCGTCAAAGACATAACACTGACTAGGTTCACCTTAGGGAACAGAGAAAAGAAAGCGAAGACGATTTATGGAAGAATACACAGCCTGTTCTTTTCATCTGGCAAGGTGTACGCTTCTCTCCCACTGTCGGGACTATCATCCAAATCTGTTTGTCAGTGAACCAAAGCTGAGCAAATCTATTTGGTATTTTCTTTGGCAACTCCATATGATAGCCACACCAACTCAACTGTGCCTCTGGTGTCAACAGGCTGCAAGACATGAACTTTGACTTCAGTTCTTTATCAGAGTTTACCGTAACTAGTGATATTAGTAAAGGGAAACTTAATCGGAGACCTAGCCTGTTATTTTCATTTTGAAGGCGCCTCAGTTGACCTTCGGTGTCTGTGGGAAAAGAAATGAAACTACTCATTAATGCTAAAAGAAACGCATTGTACTCTGAAAGGAATCACAACCAAAATGAGTCACAAGAAACTACATTCCTCTGTGTCTAAAACAGAAATCTACCTGATTTCTTTACAGAGTTTTTGAGAATTCGCTAGAGTAAGCTGGACCAAGGACAGAAAAAAGGCGCTAATTGAGGCATTAAAATACCAGAACCTTAGGGCAAGAGCAAAAGAGTCTGGAGGGTATCACATCTGGGCAAGGTGTCAGTGGCTAGAATATTGAGCAACATGTTTACTAACCACAGTAGACCAAGAATGGTGGAGAATTATGGGGACATAATGTTCAGGGACCTCCAAATTCAGACAGATAAACACGTGATGGAAAACCAGTAAAATGCTGTGTGTTGTTAGACACAAGATAGGAGACAGAGGCTCTGGAAATCTCAAGAAGCAGAGACAAAGGGGAAACACCCAAAAAAACAAAAGTCTTTTTGGTACCAACGGTCACTTGATCTGTTGTTTCTGGAACTTCCTAGACAGTTGATTCTAGGAAGTCCCAGAAATGGCATCGGAGATCTGTCTAAAAGAAAATTGGAACAGCTAAGATACTGCTCAACCCTTGGAAACTTAGGCACCTTCAAGGTGAAGAGCTAAAAGGTAACCCAAATGGTATGAAAGAAGCTGTAAGCAGCCGAAATAAAATATTTTACTTGCAGTGTGTTAAATGTCACGAAACATGTTTTTTCTTAATCTCTCACATTAAATCAGATTAAATTTTTTCTGTGACAGGTCAGCTAAGATTAATTACATAATTTTTATTTAAAGCTTTTCTTAATTTGTGGGCAAGCAAGGCGGCCAATAAGCTTGACTCAGTTACACCAACTATGTCGGAGGGAAT
This sequence comes from Alfaro cultratus, assembly GCA_903066825.1. Classification (NCBI taxonomy): domain Eukaryota; kingdom Metazoa; phylum Chordata; class Actinopteri; order Cyprinodontiformes; family Poeciliidae; genus Alfaro; species Alfaro cultratus. The sequence continues at coordinate 52,225 of CAEFZX010007708.1, read as the reverse complement.
AGGCCAAACTACAGTTGTGGGGGAATACCCAAAATATCAGGGGATGAATTTGTGCATGACTAAATGTGGTATAAAGTACTTTGGAGTCCGCTGGACTAGTTAAAGTTTTACACAAGTACAGGCAATTTACCATTTAACATCTCGCCCAAGTCAAACAGGTTAGCATTTATAGCTGAGCATTTATAGTTTAGCAACTGTAGACATTGCTGCTAAATGTTAAAGAAAAGTTTGCTAAGTTCTGAATTTTAAGAAAATAAGAAAAAACTAAGGATTATCTAAACCCTACTGACAGGAATCAAAGCCACAAAAGGATTAGTCCAATTTAATGTCAGACAGTGAGACAAAAATGCTAATGTATCTCTTAATACCTCGGGATATGTAGGTATGCAGTACAGAGAAGATACTTTGATACAAGTCAAAGAAAGGTCTCTAATCTACGAACAGGATAGTAGCATAGTGAGAGTTAACTCCATCAAACAAATGTGGTAAGTGAAAACCCGAACAAATATTCTTTCTATGACTAAGATGTTAAACAGAATAATTGGTTTTAAGGGTTGCAATTTGCAAAAATCTGTTGTTGCCAATTTTTTTCCCTTCCTAGACATGTCTTTTATTGTATAACAGGAGATGTAATAGTTTCAGTCACGGCATGGCTTGTTGTGAGACGGTGGTTGAGGGGAGGGGAGGTTTGATGGGTCTGCCTCAGCTTTTTCTTTTTTCTCCCCCTGACAAATAAATTCACTGGATGATGGAAATTTCAGTCCTGTAACAAGCTCTCGTAACATAAGCCTTTACAAAATACATGAATAACTACCATCCAGCTGCCAGTGGAAACAATACATGGCTTGAAATAAAAGCAATGTGCTCTTTGATCTCAGCTGACCTGTACAGTCTTTGCAATATTTTGAAGTATTTATGAGAAAGAGCTTCTGGCAAAAGGAGAGCGTCTAGGCAAACATACCTTGATATGAAGGATAAATGTTAAATCTTTTGAGAAGAAAAATGATACAACGGAGGGGTTGATGACTTGTTTCACTCATCCTAATGTCTGATCTTATCTGGAATGTAATCTTTCATATCTGCTTCTTTGCCGGAAACCATGACTCCAGACAACCTCATGATATGACCTAATGTAAAAAATAAACACAAAGTTTTTGGCCTTGGGGTTCCAAAGCATTCAGGCTAAATTCCCTTTGGTGTTTTGTCGTGAGGCTTCTGTTATGTTCTGTTTGCATGCATGAGGGTGGAGACACAAAGCATTTTTGTCTTGTGGTGAATTCACAGATGATGGGGCCACTCTTTGTGGCATATTTGTTTGTCTTTTGACTTGTTTTGCTGCATGCTTTTGGTACTTTTTACAGCTTTTCAACCACCTGACCTGGGGTTTACACAGCCTTTAAAATTAGACTGTTATTCTGCGTATATAACAACAAAATAAGTGGTCGTTAACAAACTTTATAAGACGCAATCTTGAACATGAACCAAGTTGTTTTTTGGACAATAAGACAGTTAAATCCAGAACAAACTACTTCTAAAAGGTTCCAGATTTTGAAATTGAATTATTCCTTAAAAACCTGTTTAATGATAGGCATACTAAACCTTTACTGTTCACGTTTTCAATAACTAAAAACTGCTTAAAGAAATATATATACAGAAAGATTATTGATTAATCCCTGCAAACAGCAACTTCCTAACTATGAGGTTATTATAAAAATATCAATGTCAGTCTAAATCATAGGTTTTTATAAATGTTTATGTATTAAAGCCATAACCTTCTGTCATACAGCTGAAACATTTAGCAGAATATTGCCGTCAGTGGGAAAGACTATTGCTGAATCTGCCAAAAATCTAAAATTTTTCTCTCCAGTCACAAAGACGATACATTTGGAGTATGTCAAAAACCATATAGGTTACAAAGCTGTGACCAGATTAATTCAATATTGAACTTTCGACGTACAAGCAAAATATGGGTGGCAAGACAGTAACACAGCAAACTACCCTCAATGCTGTAGGAGGAAGTTAACATGACAACAGCTCTGAACATTCAGCTAGAGCTGCAATAAAATAGCTCAGATCAGTATTGTTCACTCCTTTTTCAGTAAAAAAGCTATCATAAAATAATCCCTTACAAAATGTATGAATAACTACCGCCCAGTTGCCCATGGAACAAACACAAAGCTTGAAATAAAAGCAATATGCTGTTTGATCTCTGCTGATCTGTGCATAGATTGTAACATTTTGAAGTATTTATGAGATAGCGCATCTGGCAAAAGGAGAGCATCTGGAAAAACATATATGGAAGATAAATTTTAAATCTGTTGAGAAGGAACATGGTACAACAGAAAAGCTGAAGACTTGTTTCACTCATCCTAATGTCTGATCTTATCAAGAATGGAATCTTTTGTTTGTCTTAGTTTGCCAGAGAGAATTATTGTTAACAAATTCATAATATGAGCTGGTGCAAAAAAAAAAAAATGGATTCACCCCACAAACCTTGTGACAGAACCTTGGTTTAAACCTTTCATTTTTATATCCTGTAAATGATTCTGACTCAGAAGTTGCAGCTATTTTTCAAAGAATGGGCAGAAAGCTCCGTCTGCAGATGTGAAAAGCTGATAGAGACATGCCCTGACTTCAATGTCAGACAAAAGCCTCGGTTTTTATTTCAGTTGTGACCTGGTGAGGTTAAAAAAGTTGCATAATATACAAAAATGTAAAAACATTCTTTACAGATAAGACATGAAAGTTGAAAACATAGTTATTATTTTTAGCCATTCTATACAACTATCTTATCCAACTCACTAGTTGATATTTGAAAACATAAGTTTCATTTATCCGAAGTAAAGAGACCGATTAACACCTTTATTAATAAAGAAACATGACGTTTGACTGTAGACAGAGCTGTGTGTTTTCAAGCTAACCAGTGTTTTTCTCTGATGTATCTTAGCCAACCTAATGTCAGATTGCTATTCAAAGAAAACCATGGAAAGTTAACAAACCAAGATCTTGCTTATTTTACCCCTTGCCTCATCTGTTTTCCCTTATGTTGCTGTGATGTTGCATTAATGGTTTGTGGAATCCACTCAAGCCAGAAGCTTTTATGTGTTGTAAATGCAATTTGATTGGCAGAATAGCTTTTACTAAACGCTGCTGCGTGCACAAATGAGAGATTTTTGGCAGATTAATGATTACTCCTTCACACTGAAAGTTTATATGCTGCTTAAGTTTAATATGTACAACCGAGGTTGGCAATTTGAATGTGGGACATCGTAAAAGACCTACACTTTCTTTAAAAGACACAATACAACATAATGCGTTTTCTGAGTTGTGTACACACCAACACAATTGAAGCCCATCTCTTTGAGGCATTTCTTAGTGCAGCCATCACCATCTAACAGATTGCTGTCGTCACACTCCTCTGTCCTGCAGAGGGAGAAGCAACATCATCAGCAACATTTCCAACTGTTTCTCTATTGGAAATACTCAACCAGTCACCAAAGTTCGTGAAGTGAACAGCACAGACCCCAGTATGGCTCCGTCCCCACAGTAGGTCTGTCCAGGTGTATAGACAAGAGGCAGAGAGGGGAAGCTGAGGAGACGGCCGGTTTCCACCTGGATTGTGTACTGGTACTTCACTCCCTGCATAACAGAGCTGAAAAACATAAGAATGGGCAAATAAACTTTTTTATATGTATGTCTATTGAAATATTGCATAGCTCTGTTGAATAATTTAGTCCTTGAATTTTTTCCTCATTTTGTAATGTGACAACCACAAATTTCAATTATATTCAATGCTAAATGGTGATTTGGTAGTAATTTGGAGTTAGGATGCACCCAAAGGTTGCAGGACACCAGCCTTTTCAAATACGAAATACTTTGAAATACTCATAAATTCCCAGCAAAACGCATTACAGTTTGTGATTGTAATGTTAAAGTTCTAGAGGTGTGAATACTTTTGCATGGCGTTGTAATAATCTTCAAAACTTTTACACCTGCTATGTTCTTTACACAAGTAAGACTTGCAGCTGCACCAAGGCATAAACTGATCACATCTACAGAGCAATATATAAAATGAATGTCAATGTGTGGGTTTCAGTGCCAGATTTGGTTTTTGTATGAGTGAGGCAGGAAACTTTCTTCTATTCCCAAAGAATGCTGTCTGTCTGAGTCATTTGGATTATAAAAGGTTTTGATATTGCAGCAGTAAAAGTTAAGCTTACTGTAACCTTGCAGTGTACAATGTCCTATAAGCCAAACAGTACTGTGACTCCAGTTCATTATTATTGATCTGTTTTGGTGGGTAGTGCCGATAAAGAGAGTTTTATCTGACACAAATATACTGCATCTAAAACCAACTAGAAGTCACAAACCCCAGTATCTGAGGATGAGTTGTGTTTGTCGTCTTTTAAAAAGTTTCTTTTATTAATAATGGATGAGAAAAAAACGACTAATATTGAAACATTTACTTCACACTATTTTACACTGGGTTTTATCTTTCTTCTTCTTTTTAAACCCATCTCCCCTTCTCTCAGTCACTGTCATTATTTAGTTTATTCAACAAATAAAGATTGGGGACAAACTACCAGGCTGAGGTTGTAGGAAAAAAACACATAAACTAAAAAACTTTTTCACTGCGGGTGTGAAGCACTCAGAGTGTAGCAAACAAACACTCTGAAATATAATCAGACATCATATTTGAATCATGTGAAATGATCTGCAAACTGTGCTCAGATCTTCCCAGAATACTGTCTAAGCAGGTGATCACAAATAAATACTGTAGTTCAAAGCAAGGTTTTTGAAGCAGGAAATCAACCTTTTTAGCAAGTTTTGCAATTAACTCTAACTGCACTGAATTATGTTACACACAGAAATTCAACAACTTAGCAAATAAGTCACAAGAGTCACTTTTACCCGTCTATCCAAGTCAGAAATGTAATGCAATAACCCTTAAGAAAACCTGTATTCTGGTTAATTTTAATGTGTTATTTTACTGCACTCTAAGGGGTGTTACCAAAGTTTTTTTCCACCTTGATGTATTATTGGATTAAGACTAGATATAGACAGTTTAGTTTTAAATAACTTGGATTCAAATATGCAATAAAATATGTTTTTGAATGTGTCGTCTAGCTAACTGCCTGCATTAATAAAGGATAAAACTCCTTCATAAATTTTAGCTGGACTGAGGACATGACTGTCAGTGACCTCTGATACTTTAATTTGCGTTATATGTAAAAGAAAAAAACAAAAGAAGAAAAAAAGTGATCTCAGAGAAGGAATTAAAAAAAGAAACATACCCAGCACTCTGTCGACAGGTCTCTTTAACGACTTCCTCTCCCTGTATCGTTTCTAATTGCCATTGTTTTCCTCCCCTCTCTTTCCACTATCCCACACTCTCATTATTTTTCAAGCTTGTTGCTCTCCCTTCTCCTCACATCAACCTCTCTCTGCCCTCTTTAGTCCCACATAACTCAATTCCCACCAGTCCTTGCATCTTTTTGCACTTAGATGCAGCTTGTATAACATAGGAGACGTGTTCCCTGAAAAATAAGCTGTTTTTGAAACCATGTGCATCTAACATCTCGCCTGCCCTTTAAAACGGTGACAGCTTCTCAGAAAATCAGAACACACATTTGAAATCGACAGATCTGCAATCATGTGATACAGATGCCATATCCACACACTTATACCAGCTTTGAATGTATGGAAAAGTACTGTAACCGAGACGTCAGATATTTTGGGTGAAGGGTATTTTCTGAAAAAACAAAAAATAGCAAAGCTTGCGGTGGTTGTAGTTGGATTCCAGTAATCGTTTGGACACCCCGCAATATAAGACAGGATACAAACTGATTCAAGTCAGCCTGAAACTCCAGCAAGCTTTTGATTAAGTATATGGCTGTTGAAACAGATTTGGATCAGCTACACACGGCATCCCCGTGTTGGAAACATTTGTGTTCTGAGCTTTTTAAACAGAACCAGACCCAAACACTTTTAAAAGACATGTCTACAGATTAGTAGATCTGAGGACACATACACTCAGATACGCACTGGAATTTGCTTACGGACATATCTTTTTCCTTTCTCTTCATATTTTCCCGTGAGCTACTTACATGTCAGACCATAATGTGTGCGTGAGATTATCTCCTGGCACTTCTTCCACATTTTTGCTAATATTTCATAGCTAATCATATAACCTTAGTCATTACTGGCAACAGGAGACAGAGTATTTTGGTATTTCCCGTTAAGCGCCATGGCTATCTTTTGCAAAACAAGTCATTCATCCAAGAGACTCTCTATAAATATGCTGTCTTGCAAAAGTATTCAAACCTCCCTGACCCCTTTCACATTTTGACACATTGCGTCCACAAACTTCAATTTATTTTAAATGGTATTTTAATGTGACAGACAACTTAAAAGTAGTGCGCAGTTGTCATAAAGACCTAAAAAGATGTAATTTTGATTTTTTTTTTAATCAAATAAAAAATCTGATCCTTTTACTTTGATACTCCTAAATAAAATCCAAAGCAATAAAATGCCCTTCCACATACACCCAATCAATAGTCCCTAAATAGAGTGAGCTGGGTGTAATTTAATCTCAGTATCAATCCAGCTGTTCTGCAAAGACCCAAGAAGTTTTTTGGAGAACATTAGCAAATAAATAGCATCATGAAGAGAACAGGGACACAGCAGACAGGTCAGGGAGAAGGTTGTAGAAAAGCTTCAAACAAGTTCTCACGTTTTGAGTATCTGAAAGAGCACCTCTCAATCATCGTCCAAAAATGAAAAAGCTACTAAATCAACTTCTAAAATCTGACGCTACTTCATTATTCTTTATATTTTGTGAAGAAGGAAGTTGGGCTTATGTTTTCTTTGGATGTTTTTATGTTGCTTCTTTCAGTAGTCCTTGATGCAGTTAGTGATGCCACCCATTTCAGATTAATCTAATTCCACTTTATCCACCATATGCACTATTTTGGACTGGTCTCGCCCATAAAAGCCGAATAAATTATGCTGAAGTCTTTGGTTAGAATGAGAGGTGAGAAACGGGGAATACATTTCTGGTGGATGGTCACACCATACTCAACAGGTCCTCGTTCTTTATTCCATGCATCTTTGGTTACATCCAATATAGAACTTATTACAAAATAACAAACATTCTAGTGAATCAGGTTGGGTAAACCCTGCTGGATGACCCAACATTGAGCCGTTACCTGTCGGTGAATGTTTGCCCCATCTGAGGCGGAGGGGATTTGCTGGTAAACGGCGGCTGGCGCTGAATTCGGTACTGCACGGGCTGGCAGCCAGAGCAAAGAGAGCTGCTGGGGCCTGAAGACAACATGGCTGCATCGATTTCCATTTTCTCATCAAACGTGGAGAGTTTGACGGCCGATATTGCAGCGTTGCTGGTGTCGAGGCGCAATGTTAGGGGCATGTCACAGAAAACATGCTGTGGTCCGAGGTGAATGCCATTCCCCGCATCTGTAATCAGCTCAATGTTGGATATGGAAGGGTTGTCTGAGGCGAATGAAGAGAAGAGGGGACAAACACATCTATTTAGGTGCCATTGATTTGTCTTAAGCAACAAACTATTATTGCAGGTATGTGTAAAACTAGAAGGCCCAGGTGCTCTGTGAGAATTTTTTTAAAAGACTGACCACTTCCAGTAGTATAAAGGATTGAAGAATAAAAACACATTTTCTGTAGAGAAATAAAAAAAGAAGGTTTGCCCTGTTCAAATCTTAGACAGTTTGGTGCTATCCCCTTCAAAAAGAAAATTACAACAGATTAAATCTGGTAATGGATTCCACTTAAAATGACAACATTCAAAACAACTACCAGCATAATTAGGTCTCATTATACAAGCAAGTTCACCCTGAAAGGAAACTACAAGATCCTAAAAGAAATTTCTAAAAACACTAAAAGATAAGTGAAATTACACACATTATGTTCATATTTTGAAAAACATTCAGATTTGCAAGTAAAGTCAAGATTGTTGACTTCAGAAAAAAAACGGCAAGCATGTGTTTGTGTAAAATCACTCTTAAATGTCATGTATTCATGTAAAATCTTTTCTGCAGAAAATTTAACCTACCTGTCTTTGAGCATATCTTTTTAAACTCTGATTCATTGGTATTAATAATTCATCAACTGTTAGTCACTAGACATGGAGCCAACATACCACAGAAATTGAACATACTAGTTATCCGCTGACACTTACTCGTGGATGTATAGGTTACCCATAGTGTGAGTCTGTGTGGAATGACAGGGTGCAGGAATCGTAGAGTTAGGGTGCAGCCCTCTGTTTCAGGGCATGGCGACGTCACGTTGGCATCGTAGAGACTGAGCTCAGGACTCCAGGCCTGGAGACTGGGTTCACAAGCTTGTTCCACATCTGGCGGCCCTGAGGTCAGAAACATCGTAATGTAGAAACACACAGATGCAGCACACAAGAACTCCCAAAAGTCTTCATATCAAATTATGTTTTTCCACGTATTGTTTTGTTACAAGCAAAACCTTCGGTTTTATTTGGATTTCAGATGATTCATGTTTTATTTGTCGGTCTATCAAACTGAAAGTTTTCACAAAATCATTTCCAAAACACAAAAATGTTAAAGGTCAACACTTTGACAAGCACGTTGAAGTAGATGTGACAAGTATAAGAAGTGCTTAAGGTACATGAATATAGTGCATGCAACCTAAAAGAAGATTTCCAATAACTGTGTCCATTCTGCATCATTAAAATGCAAAAGTGTTAGAGAGAGTTTCTTTGTCAGACTTTAACCTGAACTCGTTTATGGCTTTTGTAACTGGAATTTCTCTTTGTCCCATAAAAACTGACTCGCGTGTGACTGGAATTTAAATACTAAGACATTAGCAATAGGTTCTAGTATAAAGCTATTTCAAAAAATTTTGATTTGCAGTAAATTGTATAGGAAATAGACCAATATTCTTTCTATATTAACACGTAATGAGGCCACTGGCAATATGTCTTTCACTTATGTCCTGTCTGAATGTCAGAACTGCAAACGCAGTAAACCCAAGACGACAACAGATATTTTGACTTCAAGGAAAAACAATGAAGCTTTCTTTAAAAAAACCACAAAAAAAACCACATTCTATTCTTAAGATGTTCATGCACATAAAACCATAAAGGTTTTACTTGTAAGTGTTTTCTGGTTTACATGAAAGCAGTCAGATGACGTTAATACAGCTCAACAGTGTTTTTAATTAATATTGCGATCTGGTTAATCACAGTGTTTTTAGTTAAGACTATCCGGTTCAGGATCTCATTTCCTTTCGCAGCCTGCATGCCACATAACATTGAGCTTAAATTGTAAAGTCAAAATAAATTAAAAAGAAAATCAAGTTTCTATGTAAATTATGTAAAAAAAAATAGTACAAATTGAAGTGAGAAGACATGAATTTACAGTAGTTGGATTTGTAAACATACACTCTTTGGACTTTAATGGTTTTGTGCTTTTATTATCTTGTATTGTAACAGTGATAAAGCTGGTATGAGTGATTGGTAAAATTAACACCTCCTGTTTTTCAAAAGTGCAATTTTAGCATGTAAGTCAAGTCAAGTTCATTTGAGATTTTTATCCATTTTCTTGATTTGGAAGCAGCCAAATTCAACCAAAGAGGGTTAAATAAAATTCCTAAAGTAATTAGCTAATAATAAAACCCACTGTTCCATAACCACACTAAAATGGTCTTGTTTGAAGTAAATGAGCTTTCTGCTACCTTCGTGGTCTGCAGAATTTCCAAATTCAGAAAACGTAAACAAGCGGTTTGAGGGGAGTCTAACCTAAACTGGAAATAGGATCAAGTTCTTGTGAAAATGAACAACCTGAAAATTTTATTCAAAAGAAAAGTTTGGATCTAAGCAAAGATTACAATATCAAGCCAAAGAATGACTGAAAACAGTATTTCCATTTCCAAAAAAAGCTATAATGAATCTCAAAAGTATCCACACCATTACTAAAATGGCAAGAAACTGGGACCACTATAAGTAATTTCCCAGCTTTTTTCCACACTTATATTACACATATATAAGCAATCTTCGGTTTGAATGAGCTTTTATTTAACTACAGTCTTCCTGAGCTCAGCCTGCTATGTGTCCTATTAGGGCTTTTCTTGTTTTTTTAAATGAGAGCCCCGAGGAACTCGACTTACTTCGTAAACCACAATGCTCCATCACAACAGGACACCAGGCATTAAAATAAAAGGCATAAAACGGACTCCAATGAGCCAAGAACACAGACAACACTTAGTAGGAGTTATATTTATACTATTCTCTTTTCTTACAGCTGAAACTGAAGGTCATGTTGGCCATCCCATTGGGTACTTTAAGCGACATTGTCTTTATGGGACACAGTGGACAGGAAGTGAGGAAACCTGACAGACTGGCTGTCTCCAGTTACCTGCATGCCTCTGTTTAGTGTAAGGCTTTAATTGACTCTTTATCATCATTATGATCCTGGAGCGAAAGAGGTAGCTGTAATCCCCCGCTTCTCTTTGCCGATTGTTTTCAAAGCATAAATTCCAGCAGAGGATTTCCACATATTAGGGTAGAGTTTCCATGGAAGAGAAGAAAAGTGTTATTGTGTTTGTACTTTCAGTTTTTGGGGGTTTTCTTATTTCCCTTTTTTTTTTTTTTTTTTTTTTGCTCTGCTTATTTCATTTTTCCAATCTCCCTATTGTGTTTTTTTTTATTTGATTGTGTTTCCTTTTCCTTCCTTTCTCTCACCTCATTTGTCATGTTAAAAGAAACCATACCTCCTCAAAAGAAAAGATCATAATTGGGATAATAAAATCCAAGATGTGTGATATTTAGAAGTACAGGACACATTTTATTAGCTGCTTTTGTTTGAAAAGTAAACATTATCCCAGTTAGATGCTTACAGTGGCTTGCAAAAGTACTCATACTCTGTGAGGTCTCTCTGCCTTTTGAGGTATGTTGCTACCAGCTTTGCAACTCTAGCAATTTGAGCTTCGTCCATTCGTCTTTGTAATGCTTTCAGTCCAACTGGAATGGAATAGTCTCTTTAAAAGTTGTATTTGAAGTCTTGCTACAAATTCTTAATAGGTTTTAGGTCTGGACTTTGACTGGGACACTTTATACCAGGGGTATCAAACTCATTTTCATTTCGGGCCACATCCAGGTCATGAATGTATGTCTGCAGCTCCTCCTGAATTATCATTGCCTCTCTGCTGCTTCTTTGATTATCACTCTTCTTGCCCCGTGTGTTATCGTTTCGTGGGCAGTCACGTTTTGGTAGATTTTCAGTTGTCTCTGACCTGTAGGCTGTATTTCTCAGTCTTCAGGGAGCTGCTTATACACTAATGTTCTCTGTCAGACCTCTATGTCCTTATCAGAAAGGCTGTTCAAGTTCTAAGATTAAATTACACACAAACAGACTGTATTTAATAAGTGGGTGACTTCTAAACATTGTTGATTGTACTATGTTCTATTTAGAGGAATCAGAGTCAATTTTATCACACAAAACTGAAATACAATACATTGGAGTTTGTGTTTTTAACGTGGTAAAATGTGAAAAAGTTCAAGAAATTTGAATCCTTTTGCAAGGCAATGTACCTTTAAGAGTCCTTGTTCTCATTTTGGCCAAATCAAGACAGACAGAGCGAGAGGTCTGCAGCAGAGGGTTATTATCATTTAATGATTTTATGTTTTTTCCTCTTCCAGGAGCTATTAGCCTTGCACGCACCTAGAATTTACAAGGACAAGGCTGCGTGTGATTGTGTAAGAGTGTGTGAATGTGAGGAAAAGCTGACCTGCTCTACAGAAATACGAGACTGAAGCAGAAATTTAACTGGTGTTACCACATTCCTGACTTTTTAATACCTACCTACAGTGAAAAGAACAACAGAGGAAGTGTTTACCTTGGTCAGCTGTAGTTTTGAAGTGGAAAGATTAATAGAAACAACTATAAGCCTCATTAGCAACATAAACTTTCTTTCAGCACTGCATTGTTTGGACAAGGAAATATGGAAATACAATCTGTTTTGATGAAGCTCTGGTGATTTTTCATTTCCAGTATTGTTTATAATCCTACTGTGAAGTGAAGACTTGCTATTAACCTTTAATGACAACTACCAGCCCATGAATTTGAAACACATTCAAAAGATACGACTCCTCTGCTCAGACACTCATGACTCAAACACATCGTTTTGACTGACCCACTGCCTCTTCAGGTGTCCAGTAGCCTGACGTGTCACAGATGCGCGGCGACGAGGCCTGGAAGGCGTACTGATGGAAGACGCCATCTTTCTCGCAGTCTCCACAGTTGATCCCAGGCACATGAAACGAGGAGCTAAGAGGATATACACTTTGTCATTATGTGTTACATGAATATTGGACCAACAATACAGTTGGAGTGACCTGAGCCATTCAATAGAGTCATTTGAGTAGAAGATGATAAATAGATTAATTTAGTTACTAGCTGGCAAGGTAAATTGAGAGTATTGTTTATAAACTTTCTCCTTTATAATTAAAATATTTCAAAAACTGATCCGTTTACAGTTTGTGGTGGGTAATAGTTTGTTGAAAACTGACACAGGTTAAAATGGCTCTCTTGGCCCCAGATTAGTAAAACTTTAATATTTGCATACACTACATTAAAAAGTACAAGTTTTATTAAACTGATATTAAATCAAACTAAGTCTCTTATGTGAGTAAGGATTAGCAAAGTTGCTTCTATTTGCTAAATGAAAATATAATAGACATTCTTAAAAGTCAAATATTAACATATATGTTCTTTGTTTATGATAGAATCGCCTTTCAAACTGTTGTGGATATCATCTCATGGATCATGAACTTGATTTATCATAAACAAAATATAACCCATACTTGTGGAGGTCTATAATTCCCTTCATAACTTTTAGATGTAGTCTTTTAGATTTTTCAACAATGTCATATATGGAAAAAAGTGTGTTTCAGGTATTTCCTTTAAATGCATCTACAGGTGGGCCTTTATTTAACTCAAATATTCACTCATCATATTACATATCCATACAATCTAAGCTTTCCTAAACTGTTTAAATGCATAGTTTTTTGTTTCTTTTTTTTTTTTTTTTTTTTCTACGAAGAGTTTGTTTTTGCGGCGCTAGTGGCTCGCATTTTTTCGCGACAGTGGGCTGACCGGGGGGGGGGGCATGCGGCGAGGGTCGCCGGGACCAGGAGTCGAATCCACGATGTCCGTGTCGAGGACTAAGGCCTCCAAACGTGAGGCGTGCTAAACCCCTGCGCCACCACAGCACGCCCCTTAAATACATAGTTATCGTATACATAAAAATTCTCTCTGAATGTGAGCAATAAGCTTGACTCAGAAATGATGATTCTATGACATAAAGTCTCCATTACCTTTGAAAAAGTGACCCACTCAATGGTGGGAGCCAGTATATGGACACAGAGTTGGTGCTTTGGCCCGTCACCATGGGGGGAAGTGGGACAGGAGCAGGGCGATTGTCCGTCAGCCACTTCTGGTAGATCAAATCAAGGTAGCAATGCATTCTGGCCACTTGATTGGGAGTAAAGTGGTTGGTGCAGTTGTCATCTGATGTGGGGAGATTGAAAGAGACTTAGTACATTTTTAAGAATAAAATTCAACATAGGATTCAAACACACATTTCAAATAACTAAATGTTATCATTTTTTTAATCTTTGTTAGAAAAGACTAAATGACAACAGGTCCTATTCAGATGTAATAGGCTTAAAAATTACTTTGGATTGCAGGATATGTTGCACAAAAATGCATAACCCACATGTTATTTACGTGTAAGGTGGTTTTTGTTATAAGCATTTGTTTCCTCCATCTACCTGTGTAACTCATGTAATTGCTGTAAGGCGTGTTATGGTAGATGGTGAATCCACATGTATCGTTGACAGCATCAGGGTCATGGCAGGTTTTGGATTTGGTGGTTGGTGCGGTGTCGGCACACAGATCTCCCGTCTCCATAGACGGGGTTGTCTCCTTCCAAATCACATAAAAGATTAATATGAGCATGTGGTGGCAATAGATGAAAAAGATAGACTTATGCAACAAAGAGTTTATGGAATGATACTATCAACAGAGTGGATGTAACAGGTTGTGGTAAACAAGAATTACAGTTTTAATTAGGGAAGTACCGATCCATTTTCTTCACTTCCAATACCGATACAGATATTTGAGGCTTAGTATCAGTCCATACCAATCTGATACAGAGAAACAGTGCTGAATTGACTTAAAATCTTTCTTTTTTTAAGCAGACATTAATTTATTAAATTACAACTTCATTTGATATCGCTGCACCAGTACAGCTCATTTAAATACACCAATAGCTTCACAAGCTTAGTCAAACATGTAAAAACAACTTCCATTTTTTCAGTCTGTGCTGTTATAGGAGTAATACTCCTATTTATTTTATTTGTATAAAATAAATAATAAAGGAACTGAAACTGATGTCATGCTTTAGTATTTATCACACATGTCTGACCAAGGTAGTTAACCTTTTGTTTTTGTCAATCAGAGCACAAAGTATAGAATTACACTGAATAGATCTGCCTTTATGGATCAGGCACATTATCACCGATACCTGATCCGGAATCTCTTTCGATATCAGGACCGTTACAGATATTATCAGATCGGTGCCTCTCTAGTTTTAAGGATTTTTAAAAAACTGTAGTGTTCATACTAGGTATAGGGCACAATTTATCAGTAGTAACATCTGTTTAAAAGTGAATCAATTTTTTACATATCAGTATCGGTTCAATAAGTCTGACATACATATAACCAATATTTACTTCCACCTTGTTCCCTCATAGTGGGATGTTTAGCTGAAACAGAGAAGCAATTTCAGTGGTTTTGTATATTTTTCAGTGTCAAAAGAATAGACAAATTGCTGCCATAACAGCAGTATTAATATCAGATATTGATCCCAATCAATTGTTCATATCTGTGCATCCCTACTTCTTAAATATTTTTATGTCAAATTCCCAATGTTTTCCAGGATACACAAAGTAAGGGAGGAAAGAGGGAAATTCCTTCGTTAGTTAGTTTTTTCAAACGAAGAAAGTACAAAATTAAGGAATGAAGGAACACAGGAACGAGTGAAGTAAAATTAATGGAGGAACAAAGAATGAAGGAAGAAATGAAGAAGGTTGATTATCGACTTATACAGTATATGCCATGAAAGAAATAACAGCTTAGCCTACCTAGGGTCATCAGAGACAGTAGGATTGATCTGTCTTACCTGACATGGGTCATCACAGGAGTCCCGCTCACTCACCCCCTTGAAAACGTGGTACAACCCAAATATGTGCCCCATCTCATGGATCATTGTGTTCTGGTGGCCCTTTGTACCAAAGTAGGACGGGTTGAGAACCATCCCACCTATGCAAGGGATAAGAAATGCAGAACTGAAAAAATTCTTGGAAAGCCAGTCCCTCTAACTACTCTGTATTTCAAATACAACAAAATTACAAGAAAAGAGACAAATTAGAGCTTCAAGTGTGCAACATCTTATTGTATACATCAACTATTTGTGAAGCTGGAATAAATTTAATTTTGTGGTAATCTATAAATATATTAAACCATTTCATGGATTTAGAAATTGTTGAGGATGGGAAAATACTCATAAAATGTCGTAACCAGAGAACCAAACAAGCAAGATGATCACAGAAAATGCTGATTTATCATGAGTACAGATTCCAATTGTAAACTATGTTTTGTAACTTTCATTCAACTGAGTGTCACATCATAAAACACTTAACACAATGAGTTTTTAGATTAATCAGGGATAATGCAAAACCTGAGCACTTCAATCAACAAATCAAAAAAGATTTTAGTAAGATTCGAATTAAACCTGAAACTAAATATATTCCATCAATAAATCAACAAATCCACTGATACCTATAATAACACAGAAATCACAGACTTTTCCAATACCCCAACAAAACCTTCTCAGATGCCTATTGTTTTGTATTTCACCAACAAGTTTGAATAGAGATTGCAGCCATCCCAGAAATTATTTATTATATAAACTGTTTGATTAATTTGAACTTGAATGACCAACTATTTTTATACGGTCCCCCGATTGAATGTCGTGTACTGCATAGTTACAGCAGGCGATGACGACAAAGAAGTATTTCTCAGTGTATTAAAATGTTCCATTAACTTAGGTTGGTTATATCAGAGAAGAAGCTATAGCCAACATATTCATGCAGAAGTGAGTGAATTAACACTGCAGTTGAAATGATGCCACTCAAGCTCATTGCGCTGATCTTTTTTCAAAGATGGTCAGAAAAACATTAAGGGTTAGGGGTAATGAACATGTTTAATGAACGAATACAAAACAAGAAACAAACAAAATAAAAAACATTTCTAAAGCATAATTATGAAGGAGAAAAACAAATACAGACACCTGCAAAGCTGAAGAACTGCAAATGAATGCCACATTGAAAATATTTTGTTTTACTTATGTAACTGACCTTGGTGCGTAAGAGCCTCCTTCGCCCATGGCCACGTTGCTGCTCCTGCCAGCTCTTCTCGCATCGAGTTGCTGGCAAAAAACACATTGAGTGTGTCGCTGCCGCTCAGGTTTAGCTCATCCTTCAGTTCTTTCACACTCATATAAGCCCTGCAGAAAGGGAATGATCAGAAAACCTCCATAATCAGGACACAACTAAAGGATTTTGGTGAGTGACAGAAAGATATTTTGTAGCTACAATAAGACAATTATATGTAAATCTTCTGTAGACATAAATAATAAAGACATGTTGGGCTACAAAATGTATGGGAATGAAAGTTTTGGAAAAGTACTTATAGACTAGAAGCACTGCTTATGTTGCTGTTGAGGACAGTAGTGGTGGATTTAAACTCTGTACTCTTTCTCTTGTGTTTTTTGTTATCTTTGCTACCTTGTTAAGTCAAGTGTTGTCATTTTCAGAAAACAAAATCAGTAATTCTTGTAAATCAAAAATCTGAATTGAGTCTGGAGCATATCTACTTTTAGATATTCCTTATTATTGTAAAATAAAATAAAAAATGGTGTCACCCTTGTGACACAGTCCCTTGTTACACAGGTCTTCATCTTAAAGGGCCTTTTATCTGATTAAACACAGGTTTAATCAAAAACATAAAAAAACAAACATTTTGATTATTATGCTAACTAAAAATAAGAAAATTGTTAGTTCCACTGTATAGAGACTGACTAAAACCCACAGCCAAACATGCATACGAAACAAAATACAAGTGTTTGAAATACATTTTTGTAAACAAGTGGGGGTTTTTTGGCCTTTTGAGTTTGGATGTAGAGACTTTTGTTGTACTCTTAATGTAGGGGCGATTTATGGCAGATGATAGTTTTTATCAATCCATCAGCATATATCTCTCTTCACAGCATAACTTCAAATCATAGATGTTTTGAGTTGGGCAGCTTATTTCACACCATTGCAATCTCCTCCCTACCGCCCACTGTTCCCACATCCTTCTCTTCATGTCAGTGATAAATTACTCCAGCGGCACTTTAATGTGTGAGGCTGAATTTGTTTTTCCTCAGCTGAGTAATGTCACATGTCATTTTTCTTTGCTTTCATAGCTGGAAAGCTTTTGCACCTTTCACCAGAAGGCTCTAAACTTGGTCTGAGAGTCATGCAGAAAGTCTCACCAATGACCCAGTTCCTGCATACCTGACAGATAAGGCTTTTAGCTGAGTCTCCCATGGATGTCTAGAGAGAGTACCACATGTTAAAACACAACTATTTGACTTAATGGAGGGGTGTTAATGCACATGGCTGATGTGTTGGTGTGGCACAAGGTCACATTGCTTAAAAATATGAGAAAAAAAACATGAACGAATGTATGTATGAGTTCTTTTTTTAATATGTACGTGTAGATGGACCTACTATCTGCATGAAAACTATCTGTATTGATAATGGGTGACTTTTAAAAACACTCAATGCATATTTCTATAATTCATGAGAACACTTTACTGCAGAGAAAATAAACTAGTGTGAAATAGGCTTGATTAAGTTACTGCCATCAAGGATTTCAAAGGTTTAATGACATTTCACAGAAAACACAAGGTTGTTTGGAGTTTTCTACTGTTATTTAAAGCAGGCAGCAATGCTAGCCTGGCAAAAACCAGCTTCCTGTTCTACGCTTCGTTTTTAAGAGGGTCTGAACTCTTGGCCATAAAAAAATGATTGCTTGCTGGAGGCGTAGACTCTGTTGCAGTTTTAAATATTACCCAGTGACTAACGTTTGGCCATGATCCATGCAGTTCTCCAGCTTGACGCTATGAAGTTTACCAGAAATTGCCATCCCCCACTGCAAATGGCCCGACTATTTAACAAGCTAATATCAACTTGTTAGACTTCTGCAGCTGTACAAAGAAAAGAATGACAAAAATTCTGAAATTCTACACCCTCTTAAAATATTTATTATCTATGTATTTTTGCTGCATCAAAAAATAAAGATATATATTTTAAACAATAACATTCACATTTTTGTTGTAAATCAAAGCACTGGGTGGCTCAGTTGGTAGAACATGTGCAGCATCTGGCTGAGGTAAAAGTGCTCAACGGGATTGTCCTGGGTTCAATGAGTTCGTCTCGGGCCTTTTTTTATTCAAGGTTGTTATACTGCAAGAATCATGCTGAAATTGAAATAGTATCTCTGTACATAATGGTTTGTTTATGGGTATCAATCTGGAAGGAACAAAACAGTAACCAAAATATTTTAAAACTCTTCTGAAGTCTTTTTTATTGGTTTTCTGTTAATCTTTCAACGGGAAAGGTTAGTTTATATATAAAAGAGGTAAATGAATGAAATAAGGAACAATCCTCTTCTTCCCAAACACTGACAATTTAATGCTATATGAGGTGCATCAACTCCAAACTGGACCAAAAGTGTTTCTCAGCAGCCAAGACCTTTGCACATGTAGCCGTTCTTTTAAAGCTGTCTTTCCTCCAGCGTATATGGTGCACAGTAAATAAGAATGCGCTTTCTCTGGCACCTAGCCTATGTAAATAAGGTTTAAGATTTAGGATGCTTCAGGGAACCCCTGCTCTCACAGCACTACTGAAGCAGATCTTAGCTGAGGCTGTGTGCAGAATCCATCACTGCAGGCCACACAATTACAAAGGACAGAAAGCTGACCACTAAAGACTCAACTCCTCAGCTTCTGAGACTGAAAGGAGGCCTCAAAGGAAGAATACTGTCAAAGTCACAAAAATAAATAGGTTTGCATGAGTGAAGTGAAACCCCTAGCTATAAATATAAAAAAACATGTCAGCAAAAGCACAGCTACTAAGTAAGGCATCAAAATCCATTCATTGCAGAAAAACAAGGAAAAATGTAGCATGTTGTACCTTCTACAGTATTATATATTATATATCTAAATGTTTAACTATATCTACATGTAAACAATGCTGTAATAAGGCAAAAGCATAACATTAATAAGAAAGATACATTGTATAAATAAACTTGTATAAAAGCTTCAACAAAAATTGCAACGCTATATTTCTACAAACTAAAAAGCTGTTCTGTCTGTCGTGACATGTCCGTGATTGATTTGGATCCAGATGATTTTTCTTTCTTCTTCTCCTGTACAAAGTCCAACATCAAAAACAAATCTTCATTTTAAGTTCTAACAAGATTAACTTTTCTATCTCTCAACGAGCTTGGAGAAAGGTCAGGCCAGGATTCGAACCCAGTCTCCTTCCTGAAAGGCAACATTGCAACCATTCACCACACATCTACCAATATTTGGTTAAATATCCTTTGGAGATTTGAATAACAATGTGGTGGTTGTAGCCATCAACAAGCTTCCAGATAAATATTGGCAGGATATCTGACCACTCTGAAATTCTTGGTGCACACTGACCTAAGCTGTCAGTCAGATGAAAGGAAATCAGTCAGGATGTTTAGGAACAACTCAGAGACCCAACTGGGTAAAGTCTACTCTGAACTGGAAGCTACTGGAACACCAGCAGAGCAGCTTTAGCTCTGACACTGATACATTCAAGGTCTACTGAAATCTGTCAACATTTACATGCCAAGAGTCATTTAAATAAACTGCTGAGTTTAGTTGAGACACCAATTAAGTGAATGGCATCATAAACGAGGCTACCTCTAAATGGGATGAAACTTGATCCGATTGGTTGTTGGAACAGCACAACAACACCAACATCACTTCAAACTCTACATATAATGAATAAAACCTTGATCTGAGCTGTGCTGAAATGTGACTGGCCATTCCTAGGAGGAGTCACAACACAGTTTAGATGATCTCCATTTTTGGATAATAGCTCTGGGACTCCAACTCCCTGTGATTTGCGGGAGTCTGAAACGATTACAAATGGTAGGTAGATGTCCATGACTTTATTTCTCGTCTATTCCCTGAACTTCTTTAGACTGGGTCATGTGATGTTTTGGCTTACTTCATTCAACTATTCAACTGATTTAGTACTAATTCATGACAGTTAATCATTTTAATTTAAAAGCAGTGCTGTGTTTTCCTGCAAAGGACTGGCGACCTGTTCAGGGTGAACCCCGCCTCTCACCCGAAACGTTCACTGGAGGTAGGCACCAGCACCCATCCCGAGCCCACTAGGGACAAGGGCATTAGAAAATGGATGGATGGATGCTGTGTTTTCACACAAGGGCATATTCTGGTTTGGATGGCTTTTTTTTCCTTTAGTAAACAAGATCTTCATTTGAAAACTGCTGAAGTACCACAAAAGCCAATCACTACCATATTTTTTTGGAGTTGTCAAGTTATTCAAGATCACTGGATCAAACTACATTAAACATATTAAGAATATATTTGACCAAAACATATGCTTTAAGTAGGAAATCAAATAGGAGACTTGACTCTGAACCACTGGGATACACATGATAAAAAATTACTTTATATTTTGTTAGTGAACAGTAAAAGAAAATAACCAAAAAGTGGTTAATATCTGAGCTACTCAGCATTGGTGGCTGGATTCACACAGTGAATTATATATTCATAAAGAAAAAACTGTCCTATTCACTCAAGGTGAAAGTAGATAAATTTATTCAATTTGGACTAAATGGACAGAAAATGTCTGATCTGATCTGATCTAATTGCATCTGTGATGAGGATGCTCGTCTTTGGTTTTAGTCATTGATTCAGTTTGTGCTCTGCTTATGTTGCCCCATCCTGGTTTTAATGCATGATCCCCGTCACCCCATTTAATTTAATTTGTTTTTTTTAAAAATTGGAAAAACAAATGAGGTAATGAAGATGTATGTTTTTTATTGTCTGTGTATTTTTCAAATATTTCAAAAAAATATTTAAAAGTGCGGACATTGATGAAGTTGTATTTGTCTGAAAAATTGTTTTATGATTTGAAACATGTAAATGTGACAGAAAGCAGAAACAGAATTAATATATAAATTAATAGAATATAAATCTTGTTTCAAGTGAGTTGCCTTCAATGACCTTTCAATTGCTGATTGAAGAATATTAGCAAATCCTGGCATTTTTTTAACAAACATGACCACAATGACCCCTTTTACTCCAGCCCTGCCTTTTCATTCTTGCCTTATTCTCTTCCCTTCCCATTCCCCATCCACTACCTTTCCTTTACAGTGCTGCCAGAAGCTGCAGCGTACCTGGCCATTACCGTAGAACTGGCTCACAACAACAAATCTGTGTTGTGACAGGAGCTGGCTTCTGAAACCTCTGGCACCTCCAGAAGCAACAGCAAGTTGGGTCTCACAATCAGAACAGCCGGCTAGGAGCTCAGGGGGGACGCAGGGAGGGGAGTTATCAAAAACGCAGATCCCAAACATAAAAAATGCTTGCAGTGCTCTTCAAATGCCAGTGAAATGTCATCCTCACATTAAATCTCCCTCTGCCTGAGAAAGTTCGATTTGTGATCCAGGAGCACACATGCACACCGGCATGTCGAGGGACTCACACATACAAGCATTTCCAACCGGCTGGGTTCAGAACCTTTCAAGGAGACCTACACTATCGCCAACCTGCAGTGTTTACGACATTTTGGTCTCCTGAGTATTTGTCATTTATGTTGTTTTTAATGGAGGTTTGGGAACTTATAGACAGGAACTCAGCTGGAGCTTCACCGCTTCATTGAAGTGCACACATTCTGGAACTTCTGACATTTGCGTTTTGTATCTGAACAGCAGAAGCAGTAATCCGGTAATCCAGATCTTGTGTTTTTCCAATTATTGTTTTATCGTCAGGGTTTTTTGCTAAAACCTTCAAATTAAAATAAGAATGAATCAACATTTTGAAATTTTGCAGCCAAGGAACATTTCGGAGTTTGTGCATAACACCAGAGCACAGTATTGTCTGCTGTCCAGCTTACTTTATTAGCGTCCATGTCCTCTCAAAGGGTAGAAACCGTAGGCTGCGATAAAGAACATCTGACCATTACAACTACCAACTGTGCTTTCCCTCTGTTCTTTTGCTTATATCCACCAAACGCATGACAGAGAAACATAAATTAACATTTACTTAGGACAATCCTAAAGAACTTCCTGCATATGGCCAAGCAATGAGGCCACACGCATCCAAGTTTCACCAAACCCTTAACCTGGGTCTTCCAGAACAAGTAAGCACAGTGTTCTTTTCCAGGATTTTTTTTTTTTCACATTCACAAAGCTACAGAAATTCAAACCTGGGAAACTGCACAGTACAGCCACAGTGTCCATCTGTTGGCCAGAGGTAGCTCTCCTCACTTAGACTTAGATTTATCTATTGGTGAAATTAAATAGTTGAATGCTAGGTAAACTACTAAGAAGCATGCTGTGTTTCTTTTGAGGAAAAGGACAAGATATTCCCTGATACTTCCTGCTGCTGTCAAGAGAAACAAAGAAAGGGGAAGAAGAAGCCAGAACATCTTTTATCAATGTTAATAATGGAGAAATTAGATATGAATGGACCACAGAGTGCCATGCAGCTAAAGCCTTTATTGTGTGTGTTTTGTTTTTTATTTTGTGACACACTAATACAAAGTAGTGCATAAATGCAAAGTGCAAGGAAAATGATAAATGGTTTAATTTCTTTTTACAAATAAGAATCTAAAATATATGGTTCGCTGAAATTTATTCTGCATCCCTTATTCTGATATCTACAAATAAAATCCAACAGAGAAAGCCATTTTATGAGCCATCTTAGAGTCCTCGTCTGTGTGATTTAATCTGAGTAATAATCCAGATTGTTCTGGGAAGACCTTCAAGATTTTCTAGAGAACATTAGCGAACAAATTGCTTCCCAAAGAAACTAAGAACCCAGCAGACAGGTGGAGATGTAAATTCAAGTGTAAAAATGGTCCAGTCAATGTCTAGACATATTCAAGTAGGAATCAATTGACCATATATCCAATCTCACTAAGCCTAAGTGATTTAACATGGTGGTATTGACAAGGACTGAAACAATGCACAACACACTCTTGTGTTTATTTCTTAAGAATTTTAAAAGTCATGTTCTTTTTTCATTCTGTTTTACACCTATGTGCTACTCTGTGTTTGTTACTCAAATAAAATCACAATAAAATACATTGAATCTTGTGGTTTGACAGAATGTGAAAATGTTAAAAGGGACATATTTTTCTAAGCTTTATATCAGATTATAATGATATTCTCTCATCAAAAACATAACTGGGTGCTAGAGTTTTTGTTGCTTTGATACTTCATGCATGTTTGAGGAATCCTTGGATGTCCCGTGGCAGCCGTTCAGGAGCTTTTTAAAGAGCCGGTCCAATTTCAAGGCGTCAAATTGCAAAGACAAATTTCTTTTAAGTTATGTTTGATATGTAGAGCATTTTTAGACAACTTTAGGTAACATAGTTATGTGATTGAATCCTTTTGAAGACCACTGTGTTCATCTTAAACCATTAGGACATTGAGTCTGTAAATCATATTTACATAATATTAACTTCTTAGCCTAAAGTAGTAAATCAACACCAACTCAGTGTTTAAAAGAATTTATGAGTGTATATAATGACTATGTGTGTAGATACTGGAATATTAATTCAGCCAGAGTTTACTGAGGAAAATAACTCATTTTTTCCTCATTCAAAACATATTAGCCAACAGTGCATAAGGATGTCACTTACTGTTAACTTCAAACACTGAAGAGTAAATATGTCACTTTTTAAAGTCTGTCGCTGGTTCCCAGAGCCACGTAGTAAACCTGCGGTTACAATTTGGATTAAGAACCTGAATTAAGGTCTTTAAAGCGCCAGTCTGGAGACCTCATGTTGAGACTCCATGCAAGCTGTTTGGATCTCTCCATGAGCCTGTCTGTCAGAGCAAATGGAAGGCAGCAGGGCTGCTGCTGGAGTTGTTTAGCAAAAATAACTGTGTACTTTGGCCTACCTTAATCCACCATTCACACTCCACAGGGTTTTCTCTACAACCACTTGAGAAGGTGAAAGTTCCAGTTTGTAAATGTATCGTGTCGAGTTGTTTATGACACAGGCAGTAAGTACGCTAACGAAGAAGAGGTGAAACAGCATCACAAGAAAACCTCTGCGAAAAATGTTTTTTTCTGAGTTGGATTTTTTTTTTTTATCTCTAGGTAATTCCACCGTAAAGTGCATATTTATTTTAATGTTCTTGTCAGAATGAGTTGATAAGGCGAGGGGGAGATTGTCATGGTCTATAGACTTGGTGTTCTGGTTTGAATTTTGTTTATTGGATTCTGATGTCGTCATGTTCAATCAATATGTTCCGGTTTCAAATCTTGCTTTTCGGGTAGTTTTTATTTTTATTTTACTCCTGTTCTGTGTTCTGATAGTTTTTGTAGTTTGTCCATGTCCTGAATTATATTTAACTTCATTTCCTGTTTTTATATGTTGTGGAGCTTTAGTGTTTGCACATTCTGTTTAATCTAGTGTTCTGCCAGGTTTCATTTTACTGATTGTTTACAGCTGGATTTCATTTAGCTGATTACATCTCCTAGTGTACAGGCTTCTTTGTTTCCTCTCCTTTCTGCCAGATTGTCTGTGTTTAGTTCTAACACTCATTCATACTATCTACTTGCAAAGGTATTTATACCCTTGGAATATCAAATTCAGTATTTCCATCTCAACAGTGCTTTTTTTAAAGTTGCATCTTTTTGCTGTCAATCGTATTAGCTATAGTTTGTGATTACCTTAAGCATAACATTTTAATGCCCTCTTTTCTGCTTCATTAAATAAGCATCACCTAATATACTACTGGCTATATTACAATAACGATACACTTGTAAAATATTGTGCAGCAGTTATTTGTACTGAGATTTAATTATACATAGGAGGATTTTATTTGTCGATATAGTGACTTTTAAAATAATTTGATTGCACTAGATTTTTTAGGAGCATTAGAGAAAAGGGGGGCTGAATGCAAATGCACACAATGCTTGTGATTTTTTACATTTATTTCTAAAAACCTTTGTAAACCATTATACAAAATAAAATCCAAGGTAAGTTTATTGATGTTGTATCTTGACAAAATGTGTAAGGCTCAAGGAGTATAACTATATCGCCAAAATAGTTTGCTTTAATTTGTCTGTTGCCTATTTGTGACAAACATGGAATGATCATGTTCCTATAATACTTATGTTCCATCAAGTGCTCATTAACCTTACCTGTCAGGAGATTCAGGGTCAAAGCAGGTCTTACGAACGTCCGTGACGTCTGGATCACAGCAGTCTCCGTCATCATATTCAAATTTTATGGTGTTGCACTCCATGTCACAAACCCCATCCTGCCTTTTCCAGTTGTAACAGTGCCCTAGTCTGAGACAGTCGCCTCCATCGTGGCCGGTCCTTGGGTGGTCACACTCTGGATCGCACTGCCGGTTCCCAATCTTGCCAATTCGACAGTTGCTGAGGATGAATCTCTGTCGAAGGCTGGAGTTTTTCACGGTGTGGACGCTGAGCTCCAGAGTGATGTTGTAAGGCTGAAACGCCTCACGTAGAGCCTGATGCTGAACTTGGATCTGTTCTGGTGTCACTATTGGATTCCCACCATCATCTTCCGAGAGATTGACAATCCGATAGCGAATGCGTTTGGGGGTCCGGAGCTGCCAGTTGTTGTTGTAGCCAGAGATGATGTCTATGTTGTCGCACTGTGTCTGGCCACATGCTGGCGGGAGAAAGGATGAGACAAGTTCTTGTTCTGGTGCTGGAGTAGTAATGACAGTTGGATGCAGGGCAGTTTTGTAAGGGCTCCAAAGCCGTTCCACCTTGAAAACAAATGCAATTGTAAACATTTTGCCAAAACTTTAGTGTGTGTTTGAGACAATTCTCAAATCAATTCAACACAAATTCAAAATTTAGCTTTAGCTTCTTAGATCTCTGAAAAGATTTGACTGTTTGCAACTGAAATACAACAAAATAAGCTATTTACATTGGTAAAATCCGCCCACATTGCCAAAACTGGCTCATTCAAGTCGATTTGAAGCGGTGGCTTTAGTAGATCCTGATGAGAGCGAGCATAGCCCCACAGGACCACTCCTCCAATGTGGCCTCTAAAGCTTTGACCAAGATCAGATTGTTTACTCCCAAGAAACAGAGTTCTGCAGGTCTGCATGAAGGGACTGTAGAGATCCCCAGACTGGAGGCTGCTTTCTCCCATCTAAGACAAATAAAGAAGAAAAAAGAAACATTCCAAAAGTGGAGGATTATTATCTTTTAATTCCACACCATATAAATACTGAAACATTGGGTTACACATTTTTAAAGAAACACATTAGCACTACACTCTGTAATCTTACTTATTAAATGTTGTTGTCTTTGCTACATACAGCTCTGGCCAGAAGTTTAAGCACACTCATCATACATAAGGAGGTGCTATTTTTTGGCTTTCAGTTACTTATTTGAATCAATTGTGTTCTAGTTTAAAACAATTATGTAACAAAACTGAATGAAATTAAATGGTTAACTGTTGAGTAATAATTTTGTATGGGAAAAGGAATAGTTCAACTTTACCATTAGAAGCCTAAATTAATATGATATTTATTCTCCCAATGACTGTATGTAAACTTCTGACTGGAAATGTGACCTAAACTTAGAACATGGCAATAAATCAATAACAATATATAACTGAATAGACACGTGATCAATATCAATAGGTAATACAGCTGATAGAAAACTTAATATTCAACATGTAGCATATTCAGTTAACTCAGAACTGCACAGCATTTTGGGGATGTGGGCAGAGGAAATACTTTAGCTGTTCAACTTCTCTCAGCTGGATAAGCAAGGTGAGTGGCATCAACTAACTCACTTGCTGTTTGGCTACCTACCAACAACTTGTTGCGTAACTTGCACAGTTTCTCCACTTTGCCTCATAACTGCTTAAAAATAATCAACAACAGGGTGGAATGAAAACTGTGACTAAAACAGGAAAGTCACAGCTTCCTGTGGCTTTCCGGTAGTTTGGTTGCATTTCATATATTTAAAACAAAACACCAATCAATAATTATTGACATCAACTGATATTAAATGATTTTGTTGTGTTATTCAGTCATATCGTCCAGCCCTACTTACACTGCAATAGTTTATACAAAGAACTACTCACAGCTACATCAAAGACTAAAAATAAATAATTGGTAAAATATAAAAAAGAAAATTTCTAAGTGATCAGAAGCTTAAAGAACTTTAAAAAATGTTTTTTCCTTGTCCCTGATAAAGAACTAGAGAAATATTTAGCAAAGCGTAAAACTCACAATGGAAAACACAAATTTGGACTTATTATCAAATTTATATAATTCTTTTAAAATGCTCAAAACCCATATGTGACACACCTTAGCCCCATCGACATACAGGGTCATGTTGTGACCATTGTATGTGGCCATCAGGTGAGTCCAAACATTAGCTCGGTAACGGTGGTGGCTGGAGATGGTGGTGGATTTCACAGCTCGGTCTGTGCGAAGCGTGAAGTAAAAACGCGCGTCTTTGGTGCCAGCTGGCTCCATAGTGCGAATGCCAACAGACCAGCCCTTCTCACTCAGTGAATGTGAGCAGTTGTCAAATACACCTGAGATACAGAGAAAAGTCATTGGACTTAATAAGAATCTTCAGAAAGTAAATGGCGCCATTCCCACAGGAAAAATCTGCAAACACAAACAAACAACCATCTTCCAGTGGATTACGCTTAGGGACTGAGAGAATGAAAGGTTGCTTGCACAGTGGCAGTGATATAGTCACAGAGAAAGATAGAAAACACAGAGTCAAAGGCAGCAGGGGAGCACAGAGAAGAGAGAGAAAGACAGGGATTTCTAACTATGCCAAACCAAGGCCTTGATGTTTCCATCTGCTGTTGCAACAGTCTCAGGCACACATCTGCTCCCCAGATGTCAAACAACTGGGACAGGGAAGGGTCAGGGAACCCCTTCACCCTCCACAGTGCAGTATGTGTGCACGCATGGGAATAAACTTAAAACATGTATGCATCTGTGATTGCATGAAGTAGGAAACTGCAGTACAATGTTCCAATGAATCTGAGCTAGTTTAGAAAGCTGCCATAAATTTAATTAATTAGATGTATAAATCCATTAAATTACAGTGTACTCAACCAAAGAGTGCTACTATGTGGTGGTCAGTGCCACCACAAACGTCACTTTTAAGCAAACGGCCCTTTTAACCTTGCATGGCCAGACATCTAGGTCATCTCCTGGGAAAAATGCGTTAAACTGTTTTACAGTGCTGTGGATGTAATATCGAATAGCACACAACAGGAAGAGGGTGTTGTTTTTAAGTGGTTCATGCAACACCAGATGAGAACATTTTATTTGCAAAAACAACAGAGTTTATGGTAAATGTGTTCTTAATTTTGAGAGACATTTGCACTACCAGGCATTATCATGATTATTACACTGAGCTAAATCAGATGCTGATGTTTTAAAGCTGTATTTATTTTGGATGTGGGCCACAAATCGCTGGCGAAGGTGTTAGCAAACAGTTGGCTATTTACACATTTTGCAGCTGGGGCTAATTTTTTTGTAGCAACTCCAATATTAGCTTTGCTCCAACTCTCAAAGGAAATCCAGGTTCTTTTGCTGCTAAATGTTCTGCTGTGTTCACCAGCTTGATCCTAACCGAGTCTGACAGCTGTTTACTTGCAAGGTCTGTAGTGTGAAGTTTGAGATGTTTGCTAAGAAGGATTGTTTCGTAATATTTATATTCAGTTCCAGTATTAGATATATTAATCTAGTTTGCACTATCTCAATGATATGCCATTGTTAGCAGTTTAACAATACTTTGAAATTCACCCTTGGCATCCAATAAGATGTGCAGAGAAGGCCAGCTCTGGACGGTTTTTGGCTCGTTTCAAAATAGTTACTCACATAGAATTGTTTAAGCTTCTTAAAAGTAAAGTGAAGTCTAAAGTTTTTATTTGAAATATGTTTTTTTACGTAATTGTGTTTCAAATAAAAATAAACTAGTCTACCTGTCACAGGTAATCTTTATCCATTCAAATATGACAACCAGCAGTATTTAAGTTTAACAGCTGAAGAAGACTGGCATATCATTACTCAAATAATGTAATGGGTAAAATTAATTGGAAATGTTGGTGTATTATACATTTAATGAAAAATATACTCAAATATATAGAAAGGTACTTCAAAGGAAATTTAATGGTAAGACATGTTCAAGTTTTATTGTTCATTTAGAACTTGAGCAAGCAAGAGAGAGCAAGACGTTCAGCAAATAACAGGAAGGCTGAAGAGAGCACAGCCAAGTTACTGCATTTTGTCTTCTGGAGCTTTGTATCTCTGTCATTCAAAATGCTGAACGTGATTTTAGAAGGTAAACTCCTACAGTTGCTTGTAAATATGAACCGCTGTTGTACTTATGCTAGCTGCACTCACCTCGTATTGCTAACATAGCAGGCTGAAGACGGTGTCAACACTATAACTTTTTTATCCTTGTTTTAAAATACCGTAATAGTAAAATCCTATTTTAAAACTACTGCTTTCTCACATATGCAATATCTATCACAGCATTTGTATTATTTCATGTAAGTAATGACTTCTCATGAAAGAAAAATAGATGCTGTTCTTTAAATACTGTTTTTTGTTGTTAAAGAGAAATTAGATTCTGCTAAAACCATTATCTGACAAAACTTTAGAAAAAGCAGAGATCAGACATCATCCAACAAATTCTGATTAGTGCACCTCTATTAATAATTCAGTGTTTACCCAGGTTTCTGCTGTGAATTGCTCCGTGTACAACTTATGAAGAGATCAATAAAGAAACTAGGGAGTCGAGTAAAATAACGAAACAAGCTCATCATTAAAGGCTCACCAGAAGTCAAACTGGTGTCACTGCCATGTCTGCCAGAAACAATAGGACTTTGTTTTTCACTGTATTTGTTATATTCCATTAGGACACTACAAAGAGAAAAGCCCGTGCCACAGTAAAATGTTGCTCTAACATAAGGAAGCAATGAGGGGAAAATAGTTGAGTAATGCAACAGGATCTTTGATCAGAGTAAATATGAGGGGACGTAACAGTTTGTGGTCTCCCTCCCTATCTGGACAGCTGTGGTGTTGCACCCTAGCGCTTTTATCCTCTTTAATTTGGTTGATGTATGTGTTTGTCTGTCAAGCTGGGAAGCTTTTCAAATACACACATTCTTTATGCTGGAAAAAACAGATATTTCATCGTCATGCGATCATTGGATCAGTGTATTTCTAGCTGCTGGTCAAATTCTTTTAATCTGCTCAGACAAGGAAGGTGTGGAGAGGATGTGTAATGAGACACAAACTGAATTTTTGAGCTTAGGGGACCAAGTCATTTAACATTTTATTTGGAAATAGAACAATATGATTTTCCTTGATTAAAGTGTAATAAAAACATATCAATCGTGACTTAGGAGCCAAGGCACCTATTGCTCTGCCAAATTTTCAATGCAACTTAATAAACAGTAGAATAGCATAAAAGTTAAACATTTTACTAAATTAGTATGCTTATTTTAATTTGAATGTTAAATTTAGCAGGGTATTAATGGAAAAATGTGCTTAACATTAGTGGAAGACAGTAAAATCAAGACTTTATATTACTTGTCATGAGGAGAATTAGCTATTGTTTGGATCAAGTTTTAATTTTGTATAAATACAGAGATACTGTGAAACTGGGATATTTTCACATGTGGTATTCGTACAGTGAGAATGACATACCAGGAGGGGCTGAGCTACCAATTAAGAGTTGCTCAGCCCCTTCAGCAGTGATCATTCCTTGATGAAGTGCAGGAATGACCAGACTTAATGTGTTTTCATAGTTTACAAGTCCACCACACAGTGCTTATACTGTCTTCTTACCTGAGTCTTTAGAGTTGTGATAAACTTTAACATACAATTTGCTTCTAAAATATTCCAAAACCCATGAAGAATTTCTAAACTGTTTTGTCACAGCATCTATGTGACAAAATAAAAAGCAGTATTTCCAATCCAATGTGAACCACAGCATCAGTGCGGCTCTAATTTGCCTCCTTGTAAATTCATATTTCTTGCATTTCAACTCTGTGTCATCACTTCTAGTTGATGGGCCCATATAAAACTGGGCAGGCTCCCACAGCAGATTCAAAAGTCTGAAAATGTTTGGCAACTTATCACTATATTAAAAAGATGAACACAATAAAAAAACAGTCTAATTATTTCATCAATATTGCGACTATTTTGCACACCAAGCACATGACTGTTTTCCTGGAGCAATCTGAATGGATCAGTCCACATATTTATTGTTTCTATAAGCTGTTGGTAACATGCATGTTCTGAACATACAGAGGCTGGATGAGGGGAAATTAATAATCATAGCGTTTTCAAACGTTGCAATGTTACACAGCTGATGAGCAGTGCCTGTGATGCAGTGATGGTTATCATTTACACCCACCTGCTATGACCGCCGGGTTGCTCTGCCCGCCTTCTGGCTTCACCCACAGCTCCAAGCTGAACTTGTCCCGCGGCAGCTCGACTCCCTCGGCCAGTTTCACCTTCAGCTGCTCCCGGTGCCCGGTAAAGTACAGAGCTGTCATCCAGGAAGGGGGCACTCTTGGCAATGGGGTCCCCCAGCTGTTATTGGGGGAGTCCGCGGCTGCATCCGCCTCCTCCACCTCCCCAGAGTAGTCCTCCGCAGCAACAGCATCCGCCACGGTCATTGTGGACGACTGGTTGTCTCCATCTCCGTCATCTTGCCTCAGTCTGTGGAGGACCTGGAGCCCCCTGTGAACTGTGGAGCTCTCGGGAGGAACTTTCTCCCACCTAAAGTTGTCCTCTTTCTCGTAGCGACGCTTCTTCACGTCGAGGCTGCGGGAAACCCTAAAGCGAGAGCTCTGAGAAACTCTCTCCTCGGTGTCTTTAACACCGGACCTACCGGGAGGGTGTGGGGCATCTTCACCGACATAATTTGACTCCCGGTCGTCGCTTCGAATACTATTTTCATAAAACCGGTCGAATAATGTCGGATATCCACCCACTCTCTCAGCCAGGTCACCGGTATCCCCCCTGCCTTCATGTTCTCTCCGTGAGGGAGCGACCTCTCGCAGCTCGATGTCAAGCCCGCACCCACCGGGACAAACCTCTCGAGCGCCTTTAACGGCGAAGGGCGCTCTTCGACTCGTGGACGTCCTCGGTAGGGCCGCTGGAGGGCGGTGTTGCGTCGGGAAGAGGACGCGCTGTTTCAGGCGGGACGGTGAGACGAAACAAGGTTCACCTGCTGCTATCCTGGACAGCTCGCTGTCTGCCCGGCGGGCCAAGGAGCGCTTGTGCCGGCTGAGAGTATCGGAGCGAACCGGGCTGAGCAGCCACGTGTTTGTGATGACGACGAGGAAAATAGGCAGTAGTCTGATCAACAACATTTTTGTCTCAAGGTTAAAGAGGGTTTTGTTTGAAATAGTGTTTAAAACCTCTTTCTAAGAGGTCTCACAGTGGATCGTTTGTCCACATTTCCTCAGAAATGAAACAGTTGCGTTTATTATTTTTATTTTATTGTAATTAAATTAATCTGCTTTAAAAAGATTTACGATTTTAAAAAAAAAGAAGAAATAAACTATATTGAATCAGTGTATTCCAATGCTGCCAATTAATTTAAAAGGATTTAAAAATCAAATGTCCTCTAAATACTTACAAAGAATAGCAGCAAACTAGAAATCTGAAAGTTTAAGAGGTTTACAAGTTTACAATAAATCGTGCAGCAAGGTGAGCCAAGTAAAAACTCAATTCTGCACTTTGCATTACATAAAAAGACCGCACTTTGCCTCCTTCCTACTCGTGTAAAGCCTGCTCTGCAAAATATGTGAAGCCTCTAATTCTCTATTTGTTTACAAGTAGTCAGGGGAAATAAACGTCTTAACAGTTCAGTGAGCCCCACAAGCAAAACCACACCATAAAGACGTCACCAGGCTGATTTAGAGTCCCAAAAAATCAACAGGATAATTTTATTGCGGAGGAAAATGTAGCTGCAGATGCTGCTTTTTTTTCCCTTTTTTTAATCCTAGTTACACTGACAAATGAATGATTTCTATTTCATTCAAAATTGGATTTCTCTCTCTCTCGCTCTCTCTCTCTTTGTTTCTTTTTTCTTTTTAAATATGCTACTCCCTTTCTCGTTTACCTGACCATTATGCCAGCGTTTTGTGCGTCCCGCTCCAACAATATGCCTGCAAGGTGAGTCCGAGTAACAAACTCCAAAAGGGGGGAGGGGGATGCAATGCCAGCCCCTATCATAGACACCCTACCTTTTGAGCAAGCGCTATTTAATTTCTAAAAGAGTGGATACAAAAAATAAAAATAAAAACATTAGTCCAATAAATCACAGTTCGGTTTCTGCGCGTCAGCTCCTCTTTTGGTTTTGCTGTGCGTCTGTGTGCGACCCAAAGAGCGTCTAAGTGCTGCTGCACCGGTCCATGCAGTAGTAGTAATATCCTCCTTCATTCACTCCATCTCTTTCTCTCTCTCTCTCTCTCTCTCTCTCTCTCTCTCTCTCTCTCTCTCCCTCTCTCTCTCTTTCACTTACCCTTCCTCATTCGAGTCCAAAGGTTTTTATCAGGGAGCCCCTACCCGTCCTGACATCACCGGTAGGGGAAGTGTGGTGGTGGTGGAGAAGGAGGAGGAGGGGGAGGTGGAGGTGGGGTCGGGGGGGCTGCTGCCCTCGCCTTCTCACGTAAGTTTTACAAGGGAAATCCTCTTCTCTCCTTTTCTCCTCTGCCCATGCGGCGCTAAACCGCCTCTGCATCCCTCTGATCCAGAGCGGAGACAGGAAAGAGGTTGTAAAGTTTATTTATGTAGTTATCATTCTTGTCTTTGACCTCATCCGTCCATCCACCCATCCGTCCATCATCCGCCGGTGGTAGAAGTATCCAGATCTCTCAGTTGAAGCGCATATTTCACCACCGTGCAGTCCTTCACAATACACCGGGTGTTTTTTTGGGGGGGTTTTGGTGATGTAATGAGATTCTGACACTTGCTGAACATCTTGGATTTG
Organism: Alfaro cultratus; assembly: GCA_903066825.1. Taxonomy (NCBI): domain Eukaryota; kingdom Metazoa; phylum Chordata; class Actinopteri; order Cyprinodontiformes; family Poeciliidae; genus Alfaro; species Alfaro cultratus. The sequence goes on along the minus strand of CAEFZX010007708.1, from coordinate 17,758 downwards.
TTTAGGACACAGAATTAAATTGATGAGGCAAGGGATGAAGGCAACAAGCCATAAGACCAGGGAAGTTTACTTATATAGCACCATTCATAAACAAGTCACACCAACGTGCTTCACAGGGAATCAGAATAAAGACAGGAAAATGAAGCATGATCATAAAAGCATCTTATAAAAACAAAGAGACCTGTTCTGAAGCTTATCTTAAATTTATATTCACCCATAAACCTACTGTTTTCTTCCTTTACAGATTGCAAGCAAACCTGGACTCGAAGGTAGGAAAGTTTAAAATGGGGTTTATTTCAACAACAACAAAAATTCAAAATGAGGTTAAAAAATAATCAAGAACCGAAAGAGACAGGATGCTCAGGAGGCAGTTTCTCTGAGTTTCGATCCTGAATCAGAAGAAGTAGGAATAAACAAATCCAGTTTCACCTCCTGATATATCAGTATAGTCTGCTTATTACTCTACATGTCATCAAATAGCACACGCAGCAAATCCCATTGGTTTTCGAGTTTTCAACAAGCAATGATGACCTTGGAACGGCAAGTCTTGTCACACTCTAGTCTAGTAGAGAGTTCTAGTTGAAATGTGCAAAATTAGTAGAATTTGCTTATGGTTTTGGTCCTAACTACCATTTGCAATATCAAGAGGCAACAATGTACTTTTCTCAATTTCATGCTTTCAAACTAAGAGAGGAATGTTTGTATGTTATAGCCACAGTTCTAATAACTGGTTAATAATTGCTTGTTCCAAGACCAAAATAATGTAGCATAGGACTAGACATGGGGCAGTATATGATGTTTAAGTTTAAGTAATAATATCCCATAATTAGGGTGAGTACATAATTATATTGAACTAAAATATACAACATTCTTTAAATTGCATAACACACTAAGTAATATGTCATGTGAAATATGTATTGTTATTTTGATGCATAGGTTACATTGACGCTATAGGGAAAAAAGCTAAATTGCAATCATTTTTAAAGGAAATACCTTTTGTTTTTATACAGTGACACATGTAATAGTTGATTTTAACTGGTTTATTAGTCAGTCTGTCGGCTTGATGAGTGATGTGTGGTTTCTGAATTCGTCTTTCTTGGAGCCAAAGAGAAAGTGAAACACAGCAACAAGTGGGGCAGGGGCAAGGGTATGTTACTCCATTCTTTATAAAAGCTGAAAATCTTGGGTCTCACTGTTCATTCAGAGGGTTTTAAACCAGTGGAACAACACAGTGAAAAGAAGTATGTGGCTTTTAAACTTGATAATTTAACATGATACATCTCGGTAATGGTAATGCCCACAGGTAGAAAGGATTACTTTGTTTAAAGGGTGATTTTGAAATACTGGTAAGTTAAGTGGAAGTGGTCTGTAGCTAGTAGTAGAAATTCATTCAATGAGCAAAATAAGATCTGAATGATCAACACCAATGCATTCAACGTATACCAGGATTTAGTGTCTTCTAATTCAATATTAGTACTTTCATTTTGAAAAATGATAACTGATTTCCTTCACTGTCTTCATGCTACATCGCCAGCGTCCGAGTTACATAATGAACCAAAACATACGTCTTTTGTAATACTTTTCTGTAAATAGGTTCCTGTCTCCTTCTGAGTTAAAGCTGTTTAACACTGCCCTCACTTACGTTGGAAGTCAAAAGGAAGGATTTAAATTCAAAACCCTGACTCTTAGATCTGTTATATTTAATTATGTAGAACTTCATCCTGTTTGCATCACTCTGTGTCTATGCGCATCGTTCTCCTGTTGTTGTCAGTCGAGGTGCAGTTGGTTGAAATACTTGGCATTCTGTTTCGCTGTTTGAGCAAAACCTTCTAGGGGTCCCAAAAGGTTTCCCGTGATTGATCCTAGTTTTATAAAGTCACACACCTTTGAAAGGAATGAAAAATGCCTTCTTAAAATGTATTTAAGCACAGAGTGGAGTAATCCGAGGCTCCCCTGTCAGCATGTAATGAATGAATGTTGTTGGAGGTGGCTCAAGTAGAGATAGAAGGGGGCTTGCAATTTTCTTTCACCCAAAACCCTCTTCTACCTTTTGTCTTTTCCTCCTGTTTGTCTGTTCTCTTAATCTAACTCTATCACTCTCTCCTGGTTTGCTTCTCCGTGGCGGTACGACTCAGGCAGACACAACATCTGTCCTGCACATGAAAAGCTTTCTTCCAAAATATGCTACCCCAGTTAAGCAGACCTTCTTTTTTTTCTTGGACGATCCAGGATGAAAAAAAAAACAGCTGGTAGCACAGGGTGAGATGGAGGAGTAAACGGCTTTAACAGTAAAATAAAATTCACTGAACCGATCAAATAAAATGATCTGAAGGTAACATGACATGGAGTCTGTCCATGTTAGATGTTTAATGAGGTTTCACAAAAGAATGAAATGACAGCCTTGGATTTTTGGCTTTTTTTTGGCAGTTTTCATACTTGAAGAAAACCGTGAACTAAGGAGGAAAACATCTAACAGACAGTTTTGCAATTTATCAGTATTTTTGATTGGCGCAAACAGATAAGCTTGCTAGTTCCAACATGCTAACTCAAAAGACAGGCGTACTTACCCAATAATGACTGCTGGATTTATTTCTGAGTTTATATTGTTGGGACAGAAGTTAGGCAGTTTTAACCAAACACTGAGGGGGAACATTGTGGCCTGAAAGAATAAACTGGAAGGTTCCTCATTTTTCACGTAGCTCCATTTTTGAATAACACGATTAACAGACCATGATATAACAAATATAACAATGTCATGAACACTCATGCTATTATATCAGTGTTCATGACATCAGTTGTGTTAGTGAGTTTAGTTAATACTACAGGAAAAATCTTTTTAGGCCTACCTTAGATGATTGTTTACTGTTGTTTCACACTAACTAGTGCTAGCTAACATTCGTACTATGACCAAAGAAATAATCATGTATTAGATATAAAGAGGCAAATATTAAGTTTAATTGTTTGTAATTAAAACTTTCAACTCTTAACTCTTATTTTTAACTCTGTTAGTACACAGTTGTTAGCTGTTAAGTCATCAACAAGGTATGGGGTTCTGAGTTTGAATCCTGACTGGGGCTGAAGTTTGTGTTTTTAAACAGAAATACATAAATTTTGAACATATTTAAATTATGGCGCATTTGACCTTTCATTATAAATGTCTAAATGAATCATGGAGATAGATAATAAGACATATCCCCAAGTCTCAATAATTTAATTTTAGATGATCTAGAATGCTGTTGTTTACACCTTTGACATTTATTTTGGGAATTTATTTTGACCCCCATAAATGGATTAAGATTCTTGATGAAACATAAATAACCTCTTCCTTGTATGCGAATGTCAAATAGCCACATTCCCTTTCCAGAGTTCCACATTTACTTAAACTTAAATGTAGAACATACTTTAAGTTGTTGGTTGTACAAGTGGGTACAAAACATCCCCCTGAGGGGTGTGAATTAATACAAGGTTGAAACAAGCATCAAGTTACAAACAGCACCACTTTGCACCAAAAACAAAGTGCAGGAAATCAACCATAAAACAAAGGTACAAAATGACAAAGCAGTTATTACTTTCTTGCTCAACCAGATGACGGATTACTCTTTTTAACACACTCTCTGGTAGCCCATTTAACCCCTTCTTCTGGATTGACACCTTTCTAAGTCAAACACATTTTCATAGCTGAATACTTTACTGAATTTGACTATTTTTGAATAGATAAATTACTTTTTATCAGCTGGCTCCTGTATGATGAATCACAAAAGACATTTGTGCTTTGGATTTTATTTTAAAACTTCCACACGTGAGCCCTATTTGTTTGCAAATTCCTTCTCTGGCCATGTGAATGAGTTCATCTGGTGATCCAATACTCACTTTCTATTCTATCCTTCTTCTGTCTAGTGATAGCTAAATGACAAAACAACACAGCTCCTAGAGTGTAGGTGGTTGTTGTTGTACACCCTCTGTAATGTTGCCACTTCTTTCTCCCCCCACAGACCCTGCTTCTTCTTTTTTTTTTTTTTGTCAGGCTCAATTTGCAAACAGGCCCCTGGTTGGAGATGGAGATGGAGGAGGAGGCCGCTGGCAGTTATGGCAGGGGCCCCTGAAGGGGCAAAACAGTTCCTAAAGACTGGGAGGCAGGAATTCCTCAATTCCAGCCTGCCTGACGGAGGGATCTGTCTGCTAAACGTAGCTTTGAAATCCAGCTGCAACTGTGCCGGGTGGCGGATAAATAAGAGATGGTGACAAAAAAAAAAAAATAGGGGGCTGAAGGTGAAAGTTTAGAAGAGAAAAAGAAGGAGAGAGATAGAAGGGGGTGCAGAGTCTGAATAGGTGAACTCCAATGGGGCCCCACCACCCACTGTAAGGGACCTCCGCAGATTATCCTTCATCTCAGCTTGTCCGTATGACCTCAACAACCCCGAGGCCTGTTCTCTGTCTTCCCGCTTTTCTCTCACTTTCCTTTTCACGTACACACACAGACACACGCGCGCACACGCCTGCACGCACACATACACACACACATTTCTCTCTTACCTCTGTAATATCCAGCTCACCGAGACCGCTGACCCTCCAGCTCCACAATGTTCACATTGCCACACAAATTCATCAAACACACACACACACAAGCGCAACCTGGTTTCTCACACAAAAGAGGGGGGTCCCGGTGGGAGAAAATCCAGGCTGATGTGCAGGGAAAATGAGGAGGGGGAGAAATTAGAAGAAAAAAAATTGTACAAGAGGGTAGTCTTTTCAGTTACCATAACTATTAAATAAAAGGAAGGGAGTGGACAAATGCAATGCAGCGTTCATATAGAGCTGCAGGTGTTATGCTTAGGGGAATCAGAGGCAGTTTCCTGAATGTGTGGGGCATTCAGGGGATACAAATAGCAAGGAACACTTGCTGTACAAGCCTGATTTTATATGGAACTTAGACTTCACTTTTTTATGTTCTTTCCTGCTTCCTAAGACTTGTCTTTGAAATTTCTTTAAAAGAAGCATCAGGAAAAATGTCTTGCACGGTGGTCCTTTTCAACAAAATCACTTTGCTTTTTCCCTGTTATTGAAAAAAAAAAAAAAAGTATTTTATGTCCCAACTGAGCTCCATATTGATACATATAAACTTCTTCCACAAACAAAAACATGGGAAAATTCAGGCTGCGCAGGCCGTCGTGGAGTACCCCCTTGTTTGTCCAAGTGGAGGTAATGATGGAAAAACAAGTAAGCAGGCGGGATAAACTGCACGCTTCTAAGGTTTTATTTGCAGAACTGCAGGTGGATGCCTGAAAGACACGACCCTGTGTTTCTTGGCGTACAACTCACTGGACTTTGTGAGGGAGACCTACCACCTTGTGCTTTATCTCACAGCAGTAAAAAAAGATGCCATTCTGGATTAGAAAACAAACATTTAACCTGGATGATTAGAAATACAGTATAAATATTATTTTTTCAAGAGCATTTCGGGAGTAGTTAGATATTAGATGATTCCATGCATATTCATATGCTGGAAGATTGTCATATTCTTTAGATGGCTGGTTGACTTTATGACCAATTCACAAATGCCATCAATCTGTAGAGAATCATTAGTCCTGTTCAAATTTTGTCATTAGTTAGGCTTCGTTTTATTACATTGTTGTTAAGATTTCTTTTACTTTTTTTTTACAATAAACCATCAAAATGCAGACAATTAAGGAAGTATGAGATGTAAAAATAAGTGTTGGATACTGATCCCAACAAGTCCCTATCTACATTCCAATGCTGTTTTGATATGGTCTGTATGGCATCGTGCTCTGGACAGCATTAGCTGAGGGTTGCCTCAAGGCAAAAAAAATAAAAACAAAAAAAAGTTATTAAAGTTTATTGTTTTCTATTAGCATCCAAATGTTGCTGCTGATGATGAAGCTGGTATCTGATTTGAAGCATATTCTTAATCTAAAGGTCTGATTTGTTGGGATTATATCTCAGTATCCCTGTTTAGGAATCCAGTTAAGATATTTTTATCATATTGCTCAGAGCTTACCTGCATAATTCTACACTGAGAGGACATTGTTTAAAACTCAGAGTTAACTTTGAAGATCTTCAAAGTGAAAATGCACACAAAAACAACAGCAAAGGGCAACACAAAAAGTATGAAACTTACAGGCAGGACTGAATCTTTAGAGACAAAGGAGTAGTAGCAGCAGCAATGGAAGCAATGCCCAGGCTAAAATAAATCGATTTCTTTTAGCCTGTTGAGTAGCAGTGATAATAGTAATCGTAAAGATTTTCTTCAAAAGCATTACTAGCAAAACAGCAGCAACGATAATGAAGATCAGCAAGAACAAATAGCGTTTTCATTAATTTCTTGGCATTATAAAATCTGAGAATCAAACCCAACTTAACCCTATTCACTGGCAAGAAATCAGCTGAAAAACTGGCTTTATATGAGTTTGTCCTCTTATTCGCCCCATATTATTTACCTACATAGGTTTAATGCAGGAGAACCAATATGTGCCAGTCAAGCCTGAGCAAAATCCATGTCACCTTGGAATATGTAGGTTAATAAGATCCTCAGGTAAATATAAAGAGGCAATTATTTTATTTTTATCTTTCTGGAAAAAAAAATAATCTCGCACCAAATTAAAAAAGTTGTGTTTGGTTATTATTTTACAACGTAAGTCCGTGTAGTAATACACGGAGAACAACTGTACAGAGAAAACTTTGTGCAGACTTCCTGGCCACCAGGGGGCGGTAGTGAAAAACCTAGACGCACAACGGCCATCTAGATAAGTCGAAAACACTCAAGAGATCACTTTCTGCAGCTAACAGTAGCTAGCCGGGTAATCTCCTGGACAACGCAGTTGAGCTTATTTTAATGTCCGTCCCAATATTGGTGTGTTTTTGTTTTTTTTATAAACCAGTGACTGTGTGAGACGTCGTCAATGAAAAGCGGGAGCCAGACAGCGGCGGAGAAGAATTAAATGCTCTTCATGTTTGGCCACTGTTTTCTTTTTCCCAGGATGCTAGCACAGGAGCAAGTCAGCTAGCTTGCCGACCTACCAAAGCAACCGAAAAGGAGCGCTGTCCGGATGCTTTGAACGGCAGCGCAGAGCATTTTGGTGGAGTGTTTGTTTTTCTCCTTTCAACGGCCTCGCAGTATGTCTGGCAGCCGACCGCAGCAGAGCGGTGGTGGGGCAAGCTCAGTGCCTGGCACCAGCAGCAGCAGTAGCAGCAGCAGCACTGGAGGCAGTGGAAGCAATGCCGTTACGAGCAACGGGCCCGCTACTGGGAATGTTGTGCCGTCCCGGACTCTGGGTGCAACAAACGACGCAGGCAGCTTCGCTTCCCTAACAAGCAGACCTTCAGCGTCCTCAGGCAGCAGAAAGAAGTCCCTCCATCAGGCACCTCTATACAACGGCCTCTTGAACTCATACGAAGATAAAAGCAACGACTTTGTGTGGTTAGTTTTTATCTCAAAGTTAGCATGAAGCTTCTGTTTGGGACTGCCATCCAAAGTAAGTCTGACATCTGAATTTTGATAGAACATTTCTCCGTTTTTGTTTTTTTTTCTTTTCAGTCCAATTTGCTTCGAAATGATAGAGGAGGCTCACATGACAAAGTGTGGACACAGTTTTTGGTAAGTGTTAAAGTTTAATTTGAGGTCGGAGGGTTTTCATCTACTCTCCAAACATTTTAAAAATCATCTCAAATTCACTCAGACTAAATGAAGGCATTGCGAGATTATCCCAGTCTGTGTATCAGAGTGTGTCTCTATTGTTTATCTATTTTTTTATTAAACTCAGTGTGTCCAAAGCAGTGTGCCTAATATTTAGGCAGATAAATTGATGGATTCCATTTAGTGGCAGTTTTTCAACTTCTTTTGCATGTTTTTAATCAACTAATTGCTTTAAATATGTTTACTAGTATTCTTCCCATCTAGCACAGAAGCATTGGCAATAATGCATTGTGCTCAATGCAGTATTTCAGTAGGCAAATCTGAAATATTGCATTGACCACACTGATTGTTATTTGCCAACATTTTCACTAAAATCCATTCGAGGTGTGAAAGTCCATCCAAGTGGCCAGATGTATTCTTGGCATGCACAATGAAAATTTTTGGTGCTTGAAATGCATAAATCTACCAAATGTATCCAAAAAACATAAATTTCTGTCCACAATTTCATTGTAACAACTGGAGTTTTACACTTTAACGTGTATGTGAGAGCACGGTGCGGGTTTTAGGAAAATTTGGCTGCAGTCAAACACATAGAAGCTGTTTGCAAAAAAGATCCAGGCTGGAATATCATGTTTTTATTACCAAAGATCTTCAGCCATCACTTTTGAGCCAAGCTGTTAGAAACCATATGGTCTGCTCAAAGCATCTCAACAATGCTTGCTGTTGAGATGCAAGCATCTTGTATTTCTATCAAAAAAATGACCATCAGTGAGGCAGACGTATAATGAGCTCAGTGCTACCTGTTAGCCCCATCAAGCAGGCGTCTGCAGAATAGCCTGTACCGTCACTGTTAATCCAGTCAACACCAGAAGGAAAACGTTTTAAGTCACATTGGTGAGCAGTTAGGACTTGTTCAGGGATAGCTAAAGGAGGATAAGTTCACATTTCAGAGTGGTAAATATAGACTGAAAACAGCCAGATTGAAAAAAAATCAATCTGGAGGAATATAAAGAGGAAGTTTATATTCCTCTTAGGAATATAAACTTATTCCCAAGAGGTATTCATTCAAAAATGGTTACTGTTATGCCACAGTACGTTCCAGCCATCTACAGCAGCATGCATTATGGTTTTGGGATCACATGAGTCAAACTTATGATTCACTCATTTAAGGTTGAAGCCCTTGCAACACAAATGAAACTCAGTCATTTCAGAGTCATTAAATCTGTCAAAAGTCACTTGTTTATCATAATGTTTACCAACCTTACCGGCTGATCCTCTTGATTCTTTGTGCCTTTTATGATGTCATCAACCCAGATGTGCATAAAACAGAATTGGCAATTTATTTTACTTGGTGCAATTTTTTTTTTAATGTTGTGCTTTTAAAGTACATTTTGAGGGAGTTTTACTGTATTACTGTGTTTTCATTGCCTGTTTCGTTTTGTTAGTAGAAAAAAAAAATATCCCCCAATATTATCTTTAAATTTGTTGACATTTTCTGTACTCCACAGCAACAATATTTAAAATGTACTACATCCCTACCTGGCAGATCACCTTTTTCTTGTTTGGTTTTGTTTTAATTCCTTTTTTTTTTCCTCTTGTCTTCAGTTTCAAATGTATTCGTCAGAGCTTGGAAGACAGCAACAGATGTCCCAAGTGTAACTATATTGTTGATAATGTGGATCAGCTGTATCCTAACTTTCTTGGTAGGTATTTTGAGTTGCCATTTTTAGCAAAAGCTGTAAGTTTCAATGTGTATTTGTATTGCAGTTTTAAAATTTAAACAGAACAGGGTGAGTCTATGCAATTTTTCAATTATTTTGTTTATAAGGCCACCTTCATACTAAAACTTAAAAAAAAAGATAACCAAAATAGATAAAGTATGTTACATCTATTAACCAGCCCTGCTTCGCATTATTGATAATTCACATGATGACTTTTTCTTTTTCAATGCTCTTACAATTGATTTCTTCTCTTTTTACCTCCTTTCCTCTCATCATTTTATCTCACGTTTTCCAGTAAATGAACTGATCCTTAAACAGAAACAAAGGTCTGAGGAAAAAAGACTAAAGTTAGATCATCCTGTGAGTCTTTAGTTTTGTTTTTATTTGTATTTTTCATCTTTATTTTTGTTAGTTTAATTCTCACTGCCTCTGAAATATCACTTTTCTCCTTTCCAATCGTCGTCTCTGGTCCTCAGAACTGGCCGCGGTGGCAGGTCTTCCAGGATATTCTGAGTCCTGATCAAGAAAACTTGGACCTCGCAAATGTCAATCTGATGTTGGAGCTTTTGGTTCAGAAGAAAAAGCAGCTGGAGGCAGTAAGTAAAGTCTTTGAAGAGGAGGACTTTCTGAATACATAAACAGATCAATGGGTTATAAGGTGTAGCTATAAGGTCGCAGCAGGAGGATTTTTGTTGATTACTCGTAGAAATATTAATTATAAGGTATATGCAAGTCTTAAACATCTCTAAATTAATCCAAGAGTGCTTCTTTATGGGTACAGCTTAATCTGCTGTATAATGGTGTCATAATGGATGTTCAGTTATATTTAGAGACATAAAACCTGAGAAGTTGCAGAGAAGTTGTTGTTTTTTTTTGTCTAAATCAGGGTGTCTACTCTCCAACTCCAATCCAGCTGATACAAATCACTTCTCAGTGTGTCATAAAGTTCTACAGAAGCCAGGACCCTGGGACTTCAGCTTACTTTGTAGACTTCTGCTTCAAACTATTAAATTGACTCTAAAGGATATTAACACATGGAGAGACTCATGTTTGCTCAGTAAAAACTCAGGCATAAACATCATTGTTTTTTTGGGGGGGTTTTATAATTTTTTTCTCCGAAGAGTTTTTTTGCGGCGCTAGTGGCTCACATTTTCCGCGACAGTAGGCTGACAGGAGGGGGGGAAGGAGAGGGGGAAGACATGCGGCAAAGGTCGCCGGGACCGGGAGTCGAACCCGCGACGTCCGCGTCGAGGACTAAGGCATCCAAACGTGGGGCGTGCTAAACCCCTGCGCCACCACAGCACGCCCCATGAACATCATTGTTACACAGAATATTGTAAATTGCAACTTATGTAACTAATATGATTCAGCGTTTCTACTGGAGTTGCAGAAATTACCAGGCACTGCTCAGCTAGTCACCATCTAAAACAGTGGTGTTCAAACTTTTCACAGGCCAAAATTAATAAATTGAAAGTTTTCATGGACCATAGTATTTTTTTTTCCTCCACTTAGAATTATTCTATTGATTAAAATTATTTCATTTTTAACCTGCTCAATAATAAAGAATGAAAGAAAGATGTACAGATCTAGTTCGGTCTACAAAATGTTTTTAGTTTTTTCCTGGCAACAAAAACAAGAACTTTACTTGGAGACTTTTGCTGCATTTAGTCAAATCTCTTTTTGTGTAAAAAGTTGCTGGATGAGTGTGCCCATAAATGTTGTAAAATTACAATTAAAGCCAAAGCCATGGCTAAAAAACTAAAAATACACATACATTTGTCATATAAAATCTCATCTTGAAGTGAGGCGGTGGGCCACACAAAGAGCACCACGGGTTGCACTTTGTACACCCCTGATCCAGAGAATAACCATCTAAATTATTTTTTTATAAACTCAGAGATAAGAGATCGGTTTAAGTAATATGGATCATGATGGTCCCAACGACTGCTTCAGTGGTATTTGGGTTTTTTTTATGTAGTTTTCTATAATATCTAATAAAGTGGCATGTAAAGGTGCCACTTAATTCATTGAGTAAAAATTAATAAAGCTTTTAGGTGCTCTGTGTTGAAAAGGTTGTTAAAAATTATAGTTAAAACAGTTATGTACATTTCCTTTCAAAACAGCACTGAGCCAAATTTCACTTTCAGAGCCTTTTCCTATTAGTTCTTCAGTGGCAATATGTTTTCTTTTATGTATTTTTGGAAGAACTCCTTATGTCCTCAACATAGATTATGTTTAAAGTAGAATTTGATGGAATCAATCAAAATGTTCTCATTTGATCAAAGACAAGCTTTCTTGCAGCTAACCATGATGCCCCAGTAGCTAATAAGAAGAGATGGAAGAAGATTCATGAACAGGAGTCAGTTTTTGTGTAATCTGTCCAGATCTCACCTTTTAAAGTTGTTTAGGGGTTTCTGTCGAAAAGTGGTGGGAAAAAAAAGCCATGTTTTTATTCACTTTTATCCAGATGGTGAATCTAAGCGAGTAATAATTCCAGCCGAAGATGAAAAGATCTTAGTTGCTTCAAAGTTATAATATTGTTAGGCTGTGTTGTCAAAAGTCAGGAGTTTTTCAATCATGTGAGTTCTTTACTGGGCAATGTTCAGCATTGTGGTTTAATCAAAAGGTCAGAGGTTGATTCTTAGTAGTGCTACTAAACCTTGGTCCAAAGCTCTTTTACATCCCCTTTCTTCTATTTTTTTTTCTCAATCTGTGTGAGGGGGAAAAAAAGGGAAGTAGGAGTTTCAGTGCATCCTGTTGATTTATATTTGGTCACATCATCACTGTCTCACAATCAGGAAGTTTGATTTACACAAACTATGTTGTGTAAGCAGGTTTTCTATTATTACTGGGATTTTGTTTAGATGATCATAAGAATTATAATTTAACCTTGTGATGATAACCTCTAATTGATGATGTTTTCAAGCCCCAAACACTGACATCATGGTTGGGATTGTTGCTGTTGTTGTTTTGAAGTGAGCGTTTCTTCTTCCATCAGACCGTAAATAATTATGAACATTCAGTGTTTAAAATTAGAGCCTGAAAAACATTGCTTGTTTGGGAGGATCTTCTTACAAAGACTCATTTCCGTGAAAACGTTGTAGTTGATTTTTATTGTTGCAAGTCTGAATCTGAACTAGTCACAATGGGGCTGGATAGATATCCCTCCCATTAAATCAACATGGAGATAGATGTTTGGTTTCAGAGGAACACTTTGAGCGCAAACTAAGTCACCACAATCGCTTCAGACAAATAGCTGTGCAACATAATGAAGCTCTGATGGCTGCATGGGATAGTTTGAAATTACAAGGCACTTAAAAACACCAAGAAATGTTAAATAGCATTAATGCCTAATATGTACATAATATATGGTTTGCTTGTTTTTTGTTGTCCTTTTTTGCTCATTAATTAAAATTTAAACAAAAACAAACCACTTAAGAATATAATTAGTTTTACACTTAAAAACCGTCCACAAATGTAAAAATAATTTGTCAGGCAATGACAAACCATGTGATGTCTAGTTTGAACTTTTCCAAAATATTTGCTTTGCTATAAATATTAATCTAACTTTCTACCCCATTTGTCACTCTTGACAAGAAAAGGTCAAAATTTGTTTATGCATCACCTGCTTTTACTTGATTGTGCTTTATGTCTTTACCTTCTTTAGGAATCCCAAGCAGCTCAGAGGCAGATCCTCATGGAGTTTCTTAAGGAAGCAAGAAGAAACAAGAGAGAGGTATGAATGCTCTGTAAAATATATACATATATTAAAGCTTAAGTGTCTACCAACAGAAAAAAAAAGATGTCACAAAATATAAAAAGTTTGAATAGTTTTGTGTTTTTGGTTTCATCAACAGCAACTAGATCAGCTACAGAAAGAGCTAAACTTCCTTGAAGAAGACATTAAGCGTGTTGAGGTAAATAAACAGAGCTTCTCTACAATAAATAATCATCCTTATTGCTTTTCAGAAACAGCCCTCTCATCAAAATCACTAAATAACTTGAGATAAATAATTATTGTTTTGTTTATTTAGGATGTAAGTGGGATTTCTTCCCCGACGATGGAGGCAGAGTGCACAGTGCCTAATGTTGAGGCTCCTTCTCCGGCCTCCAGGTACTGTGGCTATATGGATTCTGATAATATAAGTACAGAAAATGCAATTATTTTACAATAAAATGTTGGTTTTATCATAACTAAAAATCTCTTGGTATAATCATGAAATTGACTTTTTTGTAACTGTGTTATAGCCTTGATTTTCTTTTTTCCTATGTAGCAGTATCATTGAACCTCCAGATTACAACCAAACACCAGGATTTGGTGCAACAACTCCGGTATGTAGCACTGGTGCTGTTAATTAGCACTGAGTTGTGAGTGGAAGCTGTGCCAGGGTCTTTTTATAACCCCAAGTTTCCTCCTGCGTTAGCTCTAACTGCTGGACTGATGTGTTTAGGTGAAGCGACAGACTTGGTATAACAGCACCCTGGCATCTAGAAGAAAGAGACTGACTGCTCATTTTGAGGATCTGGAGCAGTGCTACTTCTCCAACAAAATGTCACGCATCACAGGTATGGGAAAAATCAGCATGTTGCAGCTAAAGAGGTTAAATACTTACAGTTAGCCATAAAATGTTTAAGGGTTGTGCCTCATTGCTGACATTGAAGAACAAACTACATCCATGGGGTCATTTTAATGCCACATCTGTTGCTAAGTTAATATTTTATACATTTTCAAATAACAAAAAAAAACTCTTCAGCATTGATTGTGGTGCCAGAGTGTTCCACAGACACCACAAAGGCTAGATTGCCTTTAATGTTTAAGTTTAGATCCTCTAAAATTTCATGGAGGCTAGTTGGTTAAAGATATGTAGGTCAAATAAATATGGTGAAGTGAGACCATATAAAACTATAAAAAGCTTAAAGCTGATTCTAAAAACAGGATGGAGAGAAGCCTGGACTGGGGAATTCTGGGTAGTTTGTAGACAGTGGCGGGAAGACTGGTCCAGACTACCATTCAGGGTGTTGCACTTAACAATTGAAAAGTTGTTTTTAGCATGACAGTAATCGAGCTCTTCTGACAATTGGTGCCAAGCTTTTTTTCATGTTTCCATTTTGGTTCTTAACAATTCATCTTTTGGGATGAGCTTCAAGCCTTCCAGGTTGGAAAACCTCCTTACCATCACCCTGATCTTAAGATTGTTCCACAGATTCTTTAGCTTGCATTCAGAAGAAACATGTCTGGTTAAATGTTTACTTTAAATCCACCAGAAGTATAACTAATATCCAGTCTGCGTGTATTATATAAAGGCCTTAAACAAAATGAGACGTCAATGGAATTTATGTCTATGAAGAAATCAGTCCAATTTTTAATTAAAAAAATTTTTTAATTAAAAACAAAACATCTTTGGAGATTTTTTTTTTCCATATCTTGGAAATGTAATTAAAAAAATTTACCACATTTAGTGATTAGGTGGCCACAGTGTAATTGCTTATTACATGAGTGCATTATGTATAAATACATGCAATGTATAAATGCAATATAATATGAAGTTGGGTGTCTGTTTCATCAGATGAGGGCAGAAACCTGAACCAGCTGGAGGATTTTATGGAGTGTTTGTCCAAATTCACTCGCTACAACACTGTGCGGCCGCTGGCCACCCTCTCCTACGCCAGTGACCTCTATAACGGCTCCAGTATTGTCTCTAGGTTCGGAAAACAAATGCTTTACCTTTTCATGATTTTTGTAGTGAATCTCTCAATATTTAAATTTTTTACTCTGCACCAAAATGATCTGATTTCATAAAGAAAGTTGACCAAATTGAACTTGGCTGTCACTCACTGCATGCTGTGTGTTTCAGTATTGAGTTTGACCGTGACTGTGACTATTTTGCCATCGCTGGTGTGACCAAAAAGATCAAGGTTTTTGAGTATGGAACTGTGATCCAGGATGCAGTGGACATCCACTACCCCGTCAATGAAATGACCTGCAATTCCAAAATCAGGTGAGTGGCATTCAGCTTTTATCTTAAGTTGATGTAAATACATTTTAATTTATGCGACTCTAATACTCTGTCATGGAGTTGACCTGAATTCAAAGTCCAGATAGATAGAAGCTGTAAAACCTGCTTGTCAAACAAGATGGCTGCCTTGACATCCCTCTGATTTATGAAAACACAAGGAATGTATTAATGGTGGAAAGAATCCAAAACGTTCCAAAAATTAAATCTTCAAAAACCCCAAATTTGATTAACTGATTAAATTGATTAATCAATTACTGCAACAATTCCCAATAAAATGCACAAGTTAAAGTGAGAAATGTGAATAGGATATAAATGCATGCTGTAGGCATTGTTTGTGTAATAAAAATAACTGGCAATCACATGATGCCCCTTCTTTTTTTTTTTTGACCTAATCACCAATCAAACTGTATTGTAACCTAATTATGAGCCCAATTGTGAACTGTCATGTTTACTAGTAAGAGCCAAAACTAAAAGCAAATTTAATATTTTCGAAAAACAACAAAACAAAAGGTTCCAGTACCAAATAGCATATCAGCAATTAACTCAATATCAATGTGAAAGGTGCTCTCAATCTTGTTTGTCTTGTTCTATGTTGTTTGTGTTTTTGTTGTAAATCGTCTGAGGGTCCTAAAAAGCGCTATTTAAATTTGATGTGTTATTATTATTATTATTATTTTTATTAATATTATTCTTATTTTTGTAGCTGTATCAGCTGGAGCAGTTATCACAAGAACCTTCTGGCCAGCAGCGACTATGAGGGCACCGTCATTTTGTGGGACGGATTCACCGGCCAGCGGTCAAAAGTCTACCAGGTGTGATTCCCCCACTGCTTGCTTATGACAAGCTTTGGGCATCATACTTTATTTCTACACATCATTAGAATGGTAGACATGCACTTTTTGCCAATCTTATAAAGTTTAATGTTTTATTTTCTCAGGAACATGAAAAAAGATGCTGGAGTGTCGACTTCAATCTGATGGACCCCAAACTTTTAGCCTCCGGTTCTGATGACGCTAAAGGTAAAAATAAATAAATAGTAAGGTGGCCGTCTGTTAGATTTACATTCTCTCTTGCATAAGTTTCAAACCTGGAGTCTTAATTGAGCACAATCGAATGGCCAAAATTGTGAAATCTAAATATGGCGACCCTGAAAATGCACCAGAAATGATCTGTTCAATCCTGGAGGGGTACCAGGCACGCAGGGCAGCTGGTGACCATCGCAGGTGGTCATTGGGCGAGAGGTGGGGTACACCCCTGGCAGGTTGCCAGTCCATCCATATTTTAGATGACAAATGGGTGAATTGAATTAAAATGGCACACCTTTCAAACTCATTTTTGTGTTGGAACAAATATTTGGACTTCCAGGAAAAATGAATTCCTCCAGAGTTTTGTAATGTTTTGGTTTTTCTCTGCAGTAAAGTTGTGGTCAACCAATCTTGACAACTCTGTGGCTAGCATCGAGGCTAAAGCTAACGTATGCTGTGTTAAATTCAGTCCAACCTCCAGATATCACCTGGCCTTCGGCTGTGCAGGTAAGTGAATCATGCGCCAGCTGTGGATCGGTATTAATTTTTATTCAGTTAATTTTCTGCTTTCACATGTTTGTTCTATGCTGTCAAGTTTAAACTTGTTTCTCTTTCGATTTGATGTATTTTTTGTGGTTCTCACCTCCCACTACATTAATTCCTCTGTAAGAATGCTGCATTTCTTCTGCGGTCACACACTCCTTGGTGGTCCAGACAAACATTTATACCAGCCTCAAATGAGAGTAGGAATCATAATAAATATCCAGTTTTGTATTGAGAGTCTTTGCTATCACTAGCATTAAGGGAAAAAAAACAACCGACATGGAAAATGTGCCTCTGAGGTCCACTTAGAAAAAAGAAGAAAATCTTGACCTTGCCCAAGCAGGAGTTGAACTCCATCAATAAAAGAAAAACATATTTCAATGTCGAAAAACATTTCTTGTTACAATTCAGGTCCACAGGGACATTGCATCACGTCTTTACTATGACTACAAACCTCTGAGGTTTCTGAATAGAACTCAACAGCACACCACTCGCTGCCTCGTGGATGTTTCTTTTTTTTTACCCTCCTTATGTTATTCCCCCCAACAGATCACTGTGTCCATTACTATGATCTACGCAACACTAAGCAGCCAATCATGGTGTTTAAAGGCCACAGGAAAGCAGTGTCCTATGCCAAGTTTGTAAATGGAGAGGAGATAGTTTCTGCGTAAGTTGGAATTATCTTCAGACACATATATATGTATGTATATATATATATATATATATATTTTTTTTTTTTTTTTTTTTTTTTTTGTTTGTTTTTTTTTTTTATTTAATTTTTTAATTAATTTGTAAGATAAA
>CAEFZX010007707.1:0-33694 GCA_903066825.1 Alfaro cultratus | reverse complement strand
TTTTCTACAATCTAATCTACAATTTTCATAGTCATGAAAATAAAGAAAACCATTTGAATGACCAGGTGTGTCCAAACCTTTGGTCTGTACTGTATATGGTATTATTAGACCTTTGAAATGCTTTTATTGCCTTATTACCTCTCAGAGTGAGCGGAGAACCTCTTATCATCAAAGAGGATGCGATCCCTCAATGACACAATTTCATCATATCCAGGAAGAAATACGAGGACAGCACCTGTAGATCACAAGATACAACTTCACATTCCTGCAGAGTTTATGTTGTGGTGACTGAAGCTGAAAACTAAAGATAACTCACAAACCAAGTATTCTTTACTACCAACAAAGAAAGAAAAAAAACTTCTAAGGGGAAGCGTTGAGAAAGAAAGTACCGTATTTTTCGCACTATAAGGCGCACCGGATTATAAGGCGCACAGAATAGACGCTACAGTAGAGGCTGGAGTAACGTTATGCATCCATTAGATGGAGCTGCGCTAAAGGGAATGTCAACAAAACAGTCAGATTGGTCAGTCAAACTTTATTAATAGATTACAAACCAGCGTTCTGACAACTTCGTTCACTCCCAAAATGAATAAACAGCTGTTTTATTATTTTCCCCGAGGTAAACTCAGTGACGTGGTATTTTCATGACACAGTTTATCGTGACACAGCTAGTTAGCGTGCTAGCGCTGTTGCTTTCATTCCAATAGTGATTGTACTGACACTTCTACTTGCTGCTCTCTGTTCAACAACCCACTGTTCGGGTTTGTCCTCCAACTGTAGCGTCTCGCTTTGTTCCCTCGGAAACTCTGTTTAGTCTTCCAAAGACTAAACAGATGACCTGCGCCTTTATGCTTCCTCCACTTCCGCACCATTGATTCATTAATGTTAAATTCTCTCTCTGCTGCTCTGTTCCCGTGTTCTATTGCGTAACTGATCGCATTGAGTTTAAACTCTACATCGTAAGTGTGTCTCTTAATAGGAGCCATTTTGGGGTCTTTACACAGACACACAAATGGAAATGAAATGGCAGGCTTCGCGCAGTCATATATCCCAGCATGCACCGCGCTTCTTCTTCTTCTTCTTTAGATTTTGAAGGCAGGTTGCATCCATTATTGTTGACTACTGCCATCTATTGAATCCTAATATGTATACCTCAAATTCTCATAATGAGCCCAGTATTCACCGCGCGCTTCTTCTTCTACGGGGGAAAATGAAGTCGGTGGCTGCTTATCATAGTTACGAGACCTGTTGTGGCTCAATATTGGTCCATAGATAAGGCGAACCGGATTATAAGGCGCACTGTCGGCTTTTGAGAAAATTGAAGGTCTTTAGGTGCGCCTTAAGTTAAATTGTCAGAACAGAAGAACTGTTGCAAACTTAGCGACTTTGTTGCTACATTTTCTGGCTCTTCAGACAAAAAAATTGCAATCAAAATTGAAATCATAATCTGAAGGTCAGGCTTTTTAAAGATCTGTGATCAGCCAGAAAACTGCAATCAGTGCACTCCTGAAAAATTTCATTGTGGTCATAAAGCAGATTACTGAATGTAATACAGCGGTCCAAAAAGCAAGCTGTGAGACTGCATGTGAACTCAGAGTGTAAAGAAAACAGTTCAAACTGGATGGAAGGGGTTTGTCTGCTTTAATGCTAAACCTCACCTTCATTAGTGGTGGTGCAGATGTTGTGGAGCAATGTCATGATGAGATCCAGGTCCACCCGCTGGTCATCAAAGCTGTGGTGGTACTGTTTGAGAAGTTCTTGTTCTTCACTGCTCAGCTCTGTAGGACTGCACTTTACCAACCCTGACTCCTCCAAGCTGCTCACTTCCCCCAAAGGTCTGCACAGAAACAAAATAACTTTTTTGCTTTTAACTGTTTATAGTATTCACAATTATCCTAAAAAATATATAAGTAAACAATCATGTGCTTCTGCAGGAACCAGGCTTGTGTTTTGTTGATGTGCTGATGTCACCCCAGGAATCATCCCAGCAATATAAGAGGCAGCTAGGGCAGCAGGCATGACTAGTGCAGATCAGGGATCTTCAGTTTCTTTGAAAATGGTGAAATACATGGTTGCTGAATTTGGTTTGTTGTCATCGGGGTGGTGGGGGAGGCAATTTTAGGAAAGGCCAGAAAACACACATCCCTTTCAGCTATTTTAAGGTTAACAACTAAAAAAGCTCCAGTTGGCTCACAGGCTTGGTGCAACACAGGTAATCCCAATGTTTAGATTAGAACTACTTTCACGCCTTTTACTTGAGATTTCCAAAACAATTTAGCTACAATTTTTCCAAATATGATTTTCATTGAACCAAGAAGTTTGTTTCTGATAGGAAGTTAACAGGTATCTTGAAAAATAAAGCTATGCAATAATGGTATTGATTTGGGAAAGAAAAATCATTTGTTTGTATTTTATTAATTTTTTTTAAAATCATGTATGCCCTTCTATGAAAACAGCTTTAATAGCATTACAACAATCAATCCCTTGCTATAATTGCATGTTTCCTTTGGTATTTTGATGGTTTTCTGTTTAGCAATGAGCTCCAAGTCTTTGAGGTTGTCTGTCTGCCAAACTCTCGGATGTGAATGCAGAACATTTTTTAAACATGCAGGAGAATTCAAGTGCATTTTTTGTTGATGGAGACTGAGAGTCCATTTTATTTTTGTTTTTGGTTGTTTTGTTTATTTTGTTCACTAGTTCCAGTGTTAAGTGTTCTTTTGAATATAAAATGTATTTATTTTTTGCAGAATGTGCTTGATTTATGTCATTACCATTACATCAGTTTAAAATTCTCTTCAAACAATATTATTGCTTATCGCAATAATTTTTGAAACAATTAATCGCTCAGCAAAATTTGTTATCGTGACAGGCCTAGTCACTGCATCCATTATAATAATAAAACTTACTAATGAAGCCTCAATAAAGTGATTCTGGCAATAAATATATTGCTAGGATACATTCATCCCATTCCTTCTGACAAAGTATGCAACTAGGACTCATTGATGAAGTGGAAGGATGACTTTTCAGATCTCTGATCAAACTTTTGAGACTGGTTAGAATTTCTGATACATAACTGTAATTGAGTAGCTCTGTTGGTTGCGACCTCTAATGATCCACTGCTTATGGACAAATTAGCTCCTGTCTACACTGTTTAATTAGACTCACATTGAAGACTTGAGGATATCCATTGCTTCTGTCTGCTGGAAGTGTTTAGCAAAGTCTAAGGCAGTCCTGAAAAGAGATGTAAAAAAAAAAAAAAAAAAAAAGAGTCATATGTCTCAAACAGTTTGTAAAGCAAAGCTAATAGACTATATTGTGACAACATCTACTCCATTATTCAAGTTATCCATCTTTTGAGTTGGTACCATTGGCCTACTTTTAATTATTAAAAGCCACTTTAATCTTTGTAATCAAAGTTTTGCATTATAGGAAAGAAATGTGTGCCTTCCTACCACCCGTTAGATGCCTTCATGTTGATATCAGCACCCATACTGAGCAGCTGCTGCGTTTGTGGAAGGAATCCCCGCGCTGCTGACACCATCAGAGCCGTGGAGCCGGTCTCACTGTGCATGAAGTCCACTGAACCACAATTCAGGACAGAAGAGAGATCCTTCACCCAAACCTGCTTTCATTATGCATTACTTTACGTATAAGAGCGTATGTATCTGTTTTGGTTTTGTACTGACATCCAAGCATCATCTTTATTCTACAGTATTAAGTCTTCATATTTACAATAAAATTTTTATTTTTACACACATAACCTACGACTAATGGCATTCTTGAAATAAAATTTTATCAGAGAACAGTACATTCATAGTTCAGCTTACACATTACTTCACCCTATGCTGCTACTACTCTGATCATTGTTGCAAAAGAACTAAATAACATCCAGTTCTCTCTAGATTCCACTAATTTCAATGTTTCTAATGGAAATTTTATGTAATAATAATTAAGGCAAAATTTTTTATACATCAAGATCTGTTCTATTTGTGGACAGTCATGTCCTGAAAAGTATAGTCGCTATGACATACTGGCCCACTGCTCAGATGAAGGACTGACCAGAGCTGTGTGAGACCGTTCAAAGTGTGGGATATAGTTTTAGAACCTAAATTTGCTTTAACCTTCCTTACTTCCTCCCTGATCTGTCTGCTGTGTTCTTTACATCATATGTAATGTTATTAAAGCTTCAAATTAAACGTAGATTAGTAGATAGTAGACAAGTTAGATGTGAAGAGAGAATCTCACCAGGGACACTTTCATTTAGAATGAGGTTGAAGAGCTGACTGAAAGCCTCCTGGTCTTCATGCAGGAAAATGCTGGAAATGCAGGAGTCCATTTCCCGCAGCAGCCACGGTTCAAGCTGCTCTGTGTCATTTTCGTTCTGTGACACATAACAAAATGTTCACAGACAACGTGTTCTGCTGACACCACTTCACTAAAATGGTGAAAAACATAAGGGAAATATGGAGAAATTGTTCAAGCTTTCTGGAGTTGTTTTAAAGTTTTACATAGGAAGAACTCACTGTTTCTCTCATTTTCAGTCCAGTTTTAGGATTCATATTGTGCAATGTGTACATAAAGTGGACATATGCTTTTAAATCCTTCCTTTTCAAATGTAAGTCATTCACTTATGATCTGCAATGCTTTGGTCTGAATTTCTGGTTATTGTGGTTCCACAGTTTACCTCTGTTCTGAGGCGTTTTAGAGCAATTCGTTTTCTGCGTTTACTTTTTTTTTATGTGACTGACTGAGACGTTTCTCAGTACTATTTTTTTGTTAAATATAAAAGGTAGGTTTAAAAACAGCTACACAAAATCCAGACATGTCTGACACAGGATGTAAGAATGGATCACCTTTAGCTTTGATTAAAAGCTTGTTCCCTGCTAAATTGCAAACACTTTTTACTTTCACACTTAGCACCGACATGTAGGCAGATTGCAGTATTAAAGAAAATGGACGCAAGTACTGAGTGGAGAGCTGACAAGGCACAGGCAACTAATGGTAAAAATCTCTTTAAAGTGTGGAAAAAAGTCTAAATGTTGTTTCTCTTACAGTCTCTTTTTTGTCAGTGTGAAGAAAAAGTTTTTTAAATTAAAATACATGAGGTGTCAAAATGCTAAAATGTTCAAACAATCATCAGATCCAGTAGAAGAGGGAACAGAATGTGTGTTGTGGATACTTCATAGTGTATAATGTGGTGTGTTTGGCTTGCCAGCTTGATGGAGCTCTCATCTTCTCTGTCCCCACAACTGCCAGAATGAAGGAAGCCTGGAGCCAACATGTGGGTTCGTTTCCCACCAACAGAACCGCTTTCCACCGTCTCACACCACTCTGTCAATCGTTTCTGCTTCCCCTCTTCTGAATATCACATGGACAGTGGAGCTTAACATGAAATCAGTGACAAGGCTGGAGGAGGTTCAAAAAAGAAAAGCTTCATACTTCTCTGAGTCTCTTCCTGATATTTCCAGATGTCTTTTCTATTAAAGCCCGTCTGCCTCAGGATATCCTCCAGAAAGAGCTCTTTCACTTCAAATTGTTTCCCTTTAACTACAAACAGAGAGAAGTCCTCAGTGATAAAGTGATTACTAACACATTGCCATGGTGAAAGGAATTCTCAAATATATCAGATCAGGAGATAATCTTCCCAATAGTAGTAATTAAGTATTTCAGAGATCCAGAAACATGGAGAAACTACCAGGGGTTTCCCACAGTGGAAAAATTCAGTGTATCAGCATCAAGGTAAAGCTATGTGTGAGAATGCATATTCACTCAAAGATAAACAATGTAAAAATAAGAATAACAGTCTATGTAGAAACAAATATTACTGTTCAGTTATTAAAAATGGTATGCTTTACTTAAGAGAAATTTTCAACTAATTTGCTGAATTTCAGTAATTTACTGAAAAAATGTTTTTTAAATGAAGATACATAAGTATAAAAAAAACCACAGACTGCAAGAAGTGAAACAAACTGCAAATAATTGGGATATGTAAAAAACAGCAGAAATGTAAATAACTCATTGGTTTTGCAGGGATCAGTTTATAAAGTCTGGAAGGAAGGACCTGTTATAATGCACCTTTGCATTTTGGATGAAGAAGTCTGTCACTGAAGGACCTCTCCACTATAAGGTAGTTCATAAAATCTTAACCATAATTTTAGTACAAATTCATTACTGCAGCCAGTTATACACCTCTGTCGTTGCATTTTAAAAAGTATTGAGAAATGAGAAATTCCTGCAAAGGATTGAAGGCTGCTCTAAGTGGATATTTGGAAACGTTCTGCTCTCCCCTGGAGGCAGTGCACTCTGGTGACACTGACCACATCTGCTGTTGGGTTGACATTCTCTGCCACAACACTGGAAACTGCTGCAGAAAAAAACAGGGGAGGTGGAGATAGACCTTACAACTAAACCCTTCCAACATTCTGATAACTAAAGACATAGAACTCTGGTTTCAAGAAAGTGCAAGGCAACTATGCAGCTCAAGCTGTGACTGCACTAAAGACAAACTAAATGTTATTTAATCTTTGTTAAAATGAGAAAATGCATTCTTGACTCTACTTTTGTGGCTACAATTTCCTCCTAATTCGTAAGTAATTATTTTATTAATAATAATAATACATTTGATTTATCATAGCTTTTATATATCCAACTGAAATCTCAAAGGGCACATTGACACACTGATGATGACAAGCTACTGGATTGAAGTTAGGTTGCAAATTTTTTGCACCATCAGCCCTTCTGACCAAAACAAGCAGGCAAGATGAAGTGTGATCCACCGATTGCAGGGCGAATGTTTTGTTTTGCAATGTGGAGATCAGCCTCTTCTAAGAGTTTTTACATCAGCTGCTATGAGCTCCATTCGGCAGGGTTTATTACGCAGAAAACAGGCACCGACCTTCTGTTATCATGAAGGTGTATTGATGGATGTTTAATTCTTGGAAAAATCAAACATTCACAGGACTTACGGTGGATCACAGGGCAGGAGCCAAAGTACTGGAGGAATAGATCTATATCCAGAGCTGCACTAGAGAGAATCAGCTTCAGTGTGGGAATCCTCTGGACAACATCCCGCATCTTAGTAAGAAGGAAGTCAGTCAGACCATCACGCTCGTGAACCTCGTCCTGTTTGGAAAGGCCAAGCCACAAAATCATGTCATTTTACTACAAAACACAAGCTACAAGTTAAAAATTACATTTTATCCCCACTACCAGAACTTTAAGTACTCTTAAATTTGTTGTAGAAATTTGAGAAATCAAAAACCTACATATATACTATTCTTCAGATTCCAAATACTGACCTCAGACTGGAATAGAGCATCAATGAAGATGCTTCAGGCTACAATCATGAGCTTGAAGGTGCTACATTTATAGAGCTAATGCTCACCACAATGACATGGGTTACAGTTGTGAGGCTGGTATCCCCAGCCATCAGTGTTCTGAGGAGGACTCCACTTGTGCAGAAGGTTAGCAGTGTCTTGGGCGAGACCCTGAGGTTTACAAAATAAAGAGCAGCTGCTAAACATTTTAAGAACTCAAGAGGAAGAGGAAGGTTTCCAAAAGCTGACAGATGGCCTTTTGAACAGTCTTCCCTCTGTATTGTATCTGCAAATTAGCCTGCTTCAGGAAACAATCTGTTATTTCTATGGGCTCCTTTCATTTCAACATGTTTCAGATTTTTATGTGTAAAAAAAGAAAAGCATGAATCCCTTTTCTTCTACTTAACAATCATGATACTTTGGGTTGGCTTATCACGTGAAATGCTAATAATATGCAAAGAGTAAGTGTAAAGATGGAAAAGATTTGCAGTATCTTTCCGTCCAGCTTTTTTTTTAAATCAATTTCTTTATTGAACTTTTGAGTATATTAAAAAACTGAAGAAATACATTCCCTTGCGATCTTCCCCTTACATACAGAAGCCACCAGTGAGAGATTCAAGTACAGTGTTAAACAGAGGAAGAATAAAAAAAATTGAGGGTGTAAAAAAACCAAATAAAAACAAAAATTAAATAAATATAAAATTATATTTTATCTATGCTGTAACTTACTATCCAGTGACCCACTGATCAGCTATATACAGTCAAAACACAACATTTTCATTCTACTCCAGGTTATCTGGGAAGACCAGCTTCCCAGCATAATCAAGAAAAGCATCCAAAATCCTTTCAATAGATGTCTACTTTTTCTCAGTTTTCCTTCCAGGATTTTGCTCTGAACAGTTTTACAGATCTATGTCTTTTCCAAATAGAATCTGACTAGCTTAGGTTAAATGTACCTGCTTTCCAGTCTGATGTGATAACCAACTGTCTGGCCAACACTCTCCCCTCTCTCTGCTGCGACTCTCTCAGCCACAGCGATGGCAGCCAGGCGCCTGGGCTGAGTACAGAAAATCCTGCAGGGTTTTCCATTCCTGCTACAATCATCTAACAAAAACTGGGGAATCTGAACAGAAACATTCCAGAAGTAATTAGTATTTCAGAGACAGCAGTAATGTCATTTCCACTTAATTCCAACCCACAGAACAGCTTTCAAATGTTATGCATATTGGCAAGGCGTATGGATTTTGTTATTTCTACATTTCCTTACTGTCTGTTTACTGAATACACAATTAAAATGATGTTTAGTTTATGTATTTTTAACATAAGTCCATCTCCTTTCACATGTGAGCATGTTGTCAGGTTCTGTCATCAAGTATCATTTCATAGCTTAAGTCTTAAAATACAGAATTATTTTTCTTCCACATAAGAACAAATCAAACATAAAAAAAAGCAGAAATGTATCATGTAACATTTACATTACATGCTTTTTAAAATGTCCAAATGGATAAAGATACAGATTCATTTAACTTGAAAACATCTATTGGCTTGCAAAGACTAGTTTTGAACAGTTTCTATACTAGAGAAAAACCTGATCATCTGTGATATGAGCAGAAACTTAAAACTGATGCTCCAGGACAAAAAGCTTTCAATGAAAAGAAACAGATGAATGTCAAATATAGGACGATTTTGAAGGGAGAAGACAAGCCAAACAGAAAACTTTACTGACCGTCTAAATCCGCCTGCATCAACACTCACCTGTGTAGTTTTTCCAGAGCCAGTCTCTCCCAAAACAAGTACCACCCTGTTTTCTCTGATCAGTCGGACAATCTCCTCCTGGTGCTCATGTACAGGCAGGGAGTTTCGGAAAATGTCCAGTTCTGATGACGCCCTCTTCCTAGGAACCATAGGAATGCCATTGTTTAGGCGCCCACTTGCTCTGTTCCTGTCAAAGCCGCTGTCTAAAAGAGGAGCAAGACATAACACATCAGATACTATGTGGCCAAACACACTGCAACATGAGTTGAGTTACACTGCCTGCCAAATAATCCAAATTTGTCCAAAGTTTTCCAGTTATATTTTGGTGTTGGACAGAGGACAATGTTAAAGTCCCCTGTCCAACTCCAAATCCAAGGTGCATTTTACTCTCCTCTCATCTCTGTATAGTGCCCTCCACAACATCAAATACAGATACACACACACACAGATAATCACTAGTTTCTGTAGCCAGAGACATGCCACTTTTGATGTTGGGATGCATGTCTGCGCGTTCCTTCTTGCTGGTGGGAAATCTCTGCAGCAGGCTGCGGATGAAATATAAGGAGCTGGGGCACAGATCGAGAGATGTAATGGGCCGAGGTTTGTCTGAAACATCTCTCTTCCTGACTGTCAAAAAACGACTGGAGCCTTTTCTGAAAATGTCAAATAAAAACATTTGTATTTATTACAATGTACGTACACACACACGCGCACACACACACACACACACACACACGTATGTATGTATGTATATATATATATATATATATATATAGATTATATATATAATCTATAGAATACTCAATTACTAAAATAATATTTTTCAACAGCCCTAAAATTTCACATCAGGAGCTGAAAGACGCTGAATAGTTGAACTCACCCTTTGCTTTTGGAAATGTAGCCCAGGGACTGGGCCAGTCGATGAATAAAGGCCCGCTCAGTGCTGGACAGTGAAGATGGGAATTCCATCTCTGTTCCACCAAAAGCAGAAAGGGTAAACGTTAGCATACTCCACATAAAACCTGACTCCTGATGCTTACAGGAGTATGATGGCGAAATCAACCATCTTGTGTTCTACCAAAAACTTCTTTTTATATCAAGCCAGAAACAAAAAATAAAAACAAGTGTTAAAGGGGCAGTATTATGTGTTTTCTAGCCAAACTGACATTTAATAGCACAATCAAGTAAAAGAGACCGTACAAATGCCTGCTTGAACAGTAGCGCTTTCAGCTGGGCAGACAGCATGTCAGAGAGTCTTTGAGTGGGTGAAGTGGACGTTTATTCTAAATAGTGGAATCAATTGCATAAGTTGTACATTTAAAGAAAAGAGATGCTTTCAATCCCTAAAGGCGCATTCACAAAGCTGGCGGGTTCACTGAAGGATGACTGCAGCTGGACCGGTACCGGTACTGCAGGGCTCCTTCTTTAAGTTTTGCTCAGAGATCCAGGATGATCAGGGTGGATTAATCTAAACACTCATAAACCATAATCAACATTTCCCAGCAGATCAATATGATCAATCGCTCCTGCTGAATCCTTCCATTGGCGATGTTCTCCATCAGAGCCAAAGTGCTCCACAGTTAGCGGCTCACTTTTATGCAGCTACTTAAATACATGTGATTGTCTACACACCTCCATCACCTTAAAAATAATCAAACCTTTTTGGAGTTAATCTGCAGATCCAACTCTGTTTTATTTTTTTCAGTGAGAATGAAATTACCCCATAGATGCATTTCATTTGCTTTGGTGCACAGAACGTAACGTTACATCTTTATGAGACCAAAACTGAAGAAAAGTACTACTTACATTGGAGTGAGGTTTTCACATCCTTTTATTTTTGTTTTCTTTATTTTGTGTGTGTGTTAGGTTATTGTCTGAGGACAAATGTGGTTCAGTTTCATCATTTACGTTTAAACAATAAAATATTAAAGTAATAAATAAAACCATTGGGTTTGATGCTTCTTGGTCTAAATAACTGAATGTAGTCAGAATCCAGAGTATTTAGGTGAGTTTTGACGCTTTGTAGTTTGATCATGTTCACAGAAAAAGTTTGCTTGGCTGCTGAACATTTTCACGCCAGGGAAAAAGTGTGCATATATTTACGCAAACTTTAACACAAAGTAAATTTTTATACATGCCGACTTGTGCGTAAAATATAGCGGCGTACATTTTTTGTGCGCATGCACACTTTATACATGAGGCCCCAGGAGTTTTTAAAGAGACAGAAACACAATTTCACGTCATTAAATTATGAAGTCAAATTTCTTTTAAGTCATATTGATATATGTAAATAGCATTTTTATAATAACTAAAGTAACTGTGACACCATGTGACTGAAAAACACATAATAGCGCCCCTTTGAATAAGTTTTTTTGTATACCAGTAACAGTTACAGTAAAGGTGAGTTTATAGTTGATATATTGAACTTGGAGTAAAGCCATTACAACATCCACACTTCTGAACATTTGTGGCCTTGCAGCTGAATCTCTGAGGTTTTGTTCCTCTGCATGGATCACACCCGCCATCTTTCATTCAAACTTTATGATATACTAGGTGTTCCAACAGCAGATCCACCTCTGCTGGCATTTACAAGACCATCCTTGAGGACTCATTTTCTGAAAGTACTGCGGCAAGGTAGGCATCACTCATAAAAGCCACAGCTCTTGCTCTGCAAGCTACATGTGAAGCACAAATGTATTTCAACATTTATTCACATTTTTAGAAGTTGACGTTAAGTGTGCTTTGAGACTGATAAATGAACATGTCCTGGTGAACAAGAAATGGTGTGCGGTCAGCCACCTCACACACGCTTGCTCAATACGTGTTCTGTCACATGATAGTGTGTGTCTGCTCTGAAACTTGATCAAGTTAATGTAACCACAACAGTCAATCACAGATTTTTTTTTCATTTAGAGTATTCCTTGCAAATACTGCATTGACTTGGATAAATATCAACCAATCACAACCAGTAAAGTAAAATACTGCACCAAGCGGCAGACAGTAAAACAGTGTCGCTAAGTTTAAGTGTCAGACCCATCCTCTCTGAAACAAGAGAGGATGGGTCTGATTTAACTTCAGGCAGTGGAAAAGAGACGCATGTGAACTTTTCTAAAATTATGGAAACATTTTCTAATATTAGAGTTTCTTATGAAAAACACATAAGAGAACAGAGCTTTGCGCAAAAAGATGAATGATGGAAGTTTTTGTTGGTACCTTTTTCATCACTGTAGCGAAACCTCTCCAAAGAGAGGTTCACTGCTATCTTGACTTCTTCACCGATGTGAATTGTTTTCGAGTCACTGGAACTGGAGCCTTGAGGTGACATGTTCTGACGTCTGGACAGTTTTTGTGATGTCCCCAGAGCATTAAACATGGTGCACTGCAACACAAAAAGACATAATGTCAAGTGCTCTAAACTAAAAACCCAACTGTTCACTTTTTTAACCTCGTATGATAGGTTTCGTCAACAAAAAAAAAAGAAATTGTTTCAAGTATGAGAACAGAAAAAAGTTAGACTTTTATGTGAAAGCAGACAGTAATGTGGGCTGTAGTCCTCATTGCGGTGGTTTTGGGTTTGATTCCCGGTCTCAGACCATTTACAACATGTCTTCTCCTTCTCTTTCCTCCCTATTTCATGTCCAAATACTGTTAAATAGCCTAAGAAAACTTAAAAGAAAAAACAGATCTGTCTGCCTACAGATTATGAGAAAATGTTGCTCATTATTGACTTTAAAGGAAGAACTTTCATAAAAATAATGCATCGTTTAATATATAATACCTGACTGTGTGCACAGAAATTGCATCATTCATGGAAAGAGAGCACAAGACATCATTCAGGGAGTGAGTACTTTTTTGCAGAATAAATAGGGAAAAACTGAAAAATGTAGTCATAGGTTCTATCTACAGCACACCGGGTTATGATGTAAGAATACTTACAAACTGGATAGAGGAGCATTTTACTAATGTGAAACATAGGATCATGTTTATTGATGGTGACTTTAATATCAACTTAATAAATCCAAACAAACATAAGGATACACATTGGCATTGGCTTATTTCCTAAAATCACATGACCCACTGGAATAACAGTTCACTGTGCCACATTGTTTGACAATATTTTTTTTAAATGATTTGGAAAGCAAATCAGTCTGTCGCCAGTCTGTCGCCAGTCTGTGACAGACTGGCGACCTGTCCAGGGTGTACCCCGCCTCTCGCCCCGAACGTAGCTGGAGATAGACACCAGCACCCCTCCCGACCCCATTAGGGACAAGGGTGCACGGAAAATGGATGGATGGATGGATGGAAAGCAAATCATTTGAGCAACCATCTCCCAGTATTCACATTATATAACTGTTAGAGCAGAAAAACAAAATAGAAAATAAACCATTTACGAGTTAAGACTGATCAATGTATAGACACTTGACTGGCAATTAATATGCAAAGAAAATGATGTGAATAAGGCTTATGAGTTTTTGAGAATATTTATGATTCCTTATGATAAAAACTGTCCTGTAAAACTGCACTGAAAAAAACAAGGGCAAAAAGTAATCCGTGGATGTCAAGGAGTAAATGCTTGTAATAAAAAATACTGTATAAAAATTGTCTATCGTCAATTTTCCAGGACTATTGAAGCCAAAGGTAAATTTGAAAGGTATAAAAATAAGTTAACTTCTATTATACGCAATTGCAAGGAGAATATAAATTATTAGAGAACAATAAACATGACATAAAGGGTATGTGGAAAACCTTAAATACTGTAATTAGTAATAACTCTAAGAAAACTCCTATACTGACTATTTATTGAAAATGACATGGTAAAAAATAATATGCATAAACCATTTCTTTGTCCTTTCTTGTTGGTCCAAAACTAGCAAACCAAATACAAGATCCTGTGACATTAACTGATATTGTAATTGAAAGCAATGACAGTTCTATATTTGTTAAACCAGTTCATGAAAGTGAAGCTAGAATTATTATTAATGCTGAAAAAAATAAAACATCCTCTGATCATAATGACATTGATATGCTACTGTTTAAAAAAAAGGAATGGAGAGGATTTCTGAACTTCTTACTCATATTTATAATTTATCTTTATTAACTGGTCAGTTTCCGACTAGAATGAAAAATTATAAAGTTATTCCAAATCTGGAGATAAACACCACTTCACAAATTACCACCCTGTTTCTCTTCTTCCACAATTTTCTAAAATCCTGGAAAAGCTATTCAACAGCAGACTAGACAATTTTACTGAAAAACATCAATCACTTGTGAATAGTCAATATGGCTTCCAAAGTAAATGATCAGTATCACATACACTAACTGAGGATATTACTAACTCTACAGATAAAAAGAGATTTGATGGAGGCATGTTCATTGTTCTCAAAAAAGCATTTGATACCATTAATCACATTTTAGTCAGTACATTGGAACAATATGGGATTAGGGGGACTGCACTAAATTAGGAGAAAAGTTACTTAAAGAACCGCAAACAATTTGTGAAGAAAGAAAAATTTCAGTCTAAATGTTTGAACATTGTATGTGGTGTTCCTCAAGGGTCAGTGTTAGGTCCCAAATTATTAATCTTATACATTAATGGCATATGTAAGGTATCATCAATCCTGTCAATTATAAGACTTATTTTATTTGCTAATGATACAAATATTTTAGATTCTGGTGAGAATCTACAACTTTTCATTCTATTACATCAGAATTTATTCAAATTAAAAGTTGCTTCATAGCATTTACTAACAATAAACAAAAGTGCCCAGACTGCATACAATTTAGAGGGTGTTATATTAGAAAGAGTTCATCAAACTAAATTTATAGAGGTTATAATAGATGATAGAATTTTCTGGAAACGTCATATTAAATACGTCTGTATTTAATGTCTTCTGTTCTCAATAAGAGTGTTTAAACTTTAACGCCAACTTCCATTCACTGTTTTTCTTCTCGGAAGAAACAGAGAATTCTTCAATAGAGCCTATTAGAGTAGTACAAAGGTAAAGGCCATATAATTTATATAGCACATTTTCAGCAACAAGGCAATACAACGTGCTTTACAGGAATTAAAAAGAAGAAAAAGCTAATAATGTTGATCCAAAGTAAATAAACTAGATCCAGTCTGAATGGCTGATGCGTTTCATTTCACTGGTACCGAAACCTAAAACTAAACAAGCTAGCGTCAGGTGAGAGAGAAACGTGATTTTAAAATGAGCTAACTGTACGTTTAACCGAGGAATTAAGCCGTTTAAAAGCGACTTTAAATGTTCCTTATTGAGAGACCGGCCTCCTATTAGGTGTTTGGGAGGACGTACCTTGGAGTTAAACGTCAGTGCACCTCCTAACTTCTGCCGGTTTGTTGCCACTACTTTACGCCAGTTTAGCTAGTGTCCGGTCAGTGAAAGATAAGCGACTACGCATCCGCTCTGACCCCTTCAGAATAAAAGACTCATGGATAGAACAGCGGCATCATCCACCGCTGCCTTAATACATGAATCAGGGCACCAGGACAAATAAAAACATAACTTGCTCCTATATTGTTTCCGACATCGGTTAAACTGGGATGCTGGCCTTCCCACTGAGTTCATGTGCTTTTCCCAAAGAACAGCTTGGTCTTTTGTCTGCCCTTCCTCTACTCTTTCCTTTTTGGGACAAAAAGCTGAAGTTGGTTTTCGATTGCAGCTTCCGATTCGGGAAATGGCTTCAGGGCGATTCCACCTAATTTAGACCTATTTTCAGCATCATTCATCTACGCTAATTAAAAAAAAACAACTTTAACTCTTTTGGACTAGATTATTTTCAATTAGTAGGAAAAAAATTAAAACCAAGTTTGTGATTTATGAAACTTCAATAAGGGACTATTTCAACACTTTTTATGCATTTCCATCACACTACATCTGCTTCAGCTCAGTAACTACAACACCTAAATGATTAACTTTGAATTTGTTCTCAACTCTCCTGGTTATATAAATCAGCAGTCAATAATCAGATGTGTGGTCACATCTGATTATTGACTGCTGTTGTACAACATGGTACTTGTGATCTACAAGTACCATGTTTCCAATTTGTGTTTGAAAATGAATCCTTGCTTTTTTAGGGACACGTCTACTATGTTGAACAGTGTGTGCTGGAAGTAAACCAGTTAATGTCAGAGTGAAAAACACTTTTATTAAATTCACCATTCAAAAATAAAAACAGTTTAAACCAAGTGCACTTGAGATAACCATGGGTAAAATCCATTACAAACAGCTGAACCAAAACAATCCTAAAACAATCAGTCATGGTATGAACACAGCACTTGCTCAGAGTACAAAGTCACGTAGAAATAAATCAACATTAGGTTTTTTTGTAGCAAAAACATCGTTTTATACTTCACTATTTTCTCCTACAGAAATCAACCTGTGCCATCTTAACAATATATAAGCTGCGTCATGAACAACATGATTGGGAACATCTAAAGTTTTTAAAGCAGTACAGGATCACTTTGATCATTCAAAACTTGTAAATCACTACAGGAGTGAAAGATATATCGAAGAAAACAAACTAGAAACAGAACTCAATGTTTCTTATGTTTTCCTGAAATAATAAATGTGATTTTTAAAACATTATTTTTTCAAATATTTGTGGACATTACACAAGTTCAAGTAAAGCATTTAAATTATGAACTTCCTTCCTGAAAAACAATGGATG
Source organism: Alfaro cultratus (assembly GCA_903066825.1). Lineage (NCBI taxonomy): Eukaryota > Metazoa > Chordata > Actinopteri > Cyprinodontiformes > Poeciliidae > Alfaro > Alfaro cultratus. Next base: position 16,934 of record CAEFZX010007707.1, on the reverse strand, counting down.
TAAAACTTGCTATTTCAGTTTTTCTTTAATTATTTTTATTTTGAATTTTATTTTATTATTTTTTGTTATTTTGGAACTCATATTTTTCAATCTTAATTTAGTAATTTGTTTCTGCTTTAAACTAGAGAAGCTCCATGGATTCAGTAGCATTCTGTTTGCAAAACTCCAAATGCAGTCAGCTTGTTCTTCAAAATTAAACACATATTATAAGTCCCCAAAATAACATCTTACTTTCAGAGAAAACTGTTAAAAGCCAAACCCAATCCCCAGAAAAATATGACAAAACAAGAAGCAAATTATGGTGTCAAACTAAGGACAAATAGTTTCAGAAAAGCATTAGAATATATTCAACAGCTTGTAGTTTAAAATTTATGTCATTCACTGTGAGATGTGTGTCTGAAAAATTCTGGCTTCTGGTTAGAGAAACCAGAATTTCTCTAACCAGAAAGAAATTCTGGGAGTGTCTGTAAAAGCAAATAGATGAAGCAAAACAGTGTTTAGTGTAAAACAAACTAGAAGTTCTCTGGCAGATGTAAAGCAGGTTAACAAAACTATAAAACTACAAACCCCAGAATTAAATGTACCTTCTTTAATAAAATCTAAAAATCCAGATGTCAAGTAATAATACTGATAGTGATTCAACAGCCAAATTTAATATGCTATAATTTCTTTTCACATTGTTTTACATTTAGCACTTCCCCAAAATATTAGGTCTAAAATCTGAAAGTTTTCAAAATGAAAAATATTTTAGCTCTACTGAATATGTGCTAGCTTGAACAGTTGCCATCCATTGGCTGAAGTCTCCTGTGGACATAACTTGGTGCAGTAATGTGAGAAGTACGTGAAGTCCAGCTTGATGAAAGAACTGCTACATTATGAACTGACGTGAGAACAGTTGGACAGTAAAGGCAGGAAACATGAAAGACTTTTCTACATGGTTAGAGAAATATGGACAAACTTCAGCTGGATATGTCGGCTCACAAGGAAGGCAAAAAGGGTAAGAGCTTGTTCTGAAACATCCTTGTCCATGAAGATTAAAAGTCACTGAATGTAGAGTTTGATGAACATCAGTAATCAAAACATTTCATGATGGCGTCCCTGTCAAATTTGAAATTCAGGAAAGCCTTGGAGGAAACCAAGTGCTCAAAGTCTTTGTCTCCAGCTGATACATGGCAACTGGAACTGCTTGTAGCCATGTCTATAAAAACAAAAGAGAGTTTTTTATTATTTAATATCTCAAACCATGAAAACAACACTATCATTTTCTAACTAAACTACTGCCACTGAAATAGCTAGTACCGGTAAATATAACCCATCTCAGTGTTTCACCACTAAGTCCTTTTATTTCAACTTGTTCATATGACCAACTTACAAGTTTTCTCCTAGCGGTCATACTGTGCAGCATTAATAAACATTAGATTAATGCTTATTAGCATTAGACTTAAGCATTAAGAATAATCAGAATAAGTCTTAAAGTATTTTGAATATCTTCCTCTTCCAGGGTTCCTTTTAAAATTAAGGTTTATTGGTCTTTTAGATTGTGAACTTGCATTACTATGACATTATTAAAATAGTACCTGAAAGTGGTCTCAAAGCAACAATATTATTATTTAACACACAATTTATCATACAGCAAAATTTGTTATGACAGGTCTCATCAGCAGTCATTGAGGACAGAGTTTGGACAACATTGCTCTAATAAAAGAAATGAAAACTCTGTAAATGTGAAGATGTTTCCAGATCAGCACTGAGAGAATAGATATTATTCAGACTGAACTGAGGCAACTTAAATTTTGGGTTTTTTCAGTAGCAGATGAAGTGTGGAGAGTTTTGCTGTATTCATGGTGAGGTGGTGAGCCCAGGTCCAGACCTGAAGGCTACTATCCTGCAACCTTTGGACACATCTGTGCTCCAACACACTTGAATGAATCAAATGGTTTAACTCCCTCCTCTGCATAGCATTGAGCTACAAATGAAGTTTGTACTGAAAAAAAGTTTCATTGTTTGAAGCTTTTCAGCAAAGTCCTTCAGTGGCATCTGGTGACCAAAAGTATGAAAACCAATATTATAACTGGTGTTGTAAGGTTTAATTCTGCAAATCTGAGTGTGTAGGTTTCCAAAGTTCTCTTCCCAGATCAAAGTAAAGGTTATGCTTCATCTGGAAATCAACGTCTCAGAATTTGGAGGACAAGAGGAGAGGCACAGAATACATGTTGCTTGAAGTTCGGTGTGAAGTTTCCTCAGTTCTCGTCGTCTGCTGATGTTGGTCCACTGTTTTCTGAAGTCCCAAGTCAGTGCAGCTGTCTGCCAGGAAATATTAGAGTACTTCATGCTTCCTTCTGCTGACGGGCTTTATGGAGAAGCTGATTTTATTTTCCAGAAGGACTTCATACCTGCCCAAACTGAAATGTACCAAAAAGCTGCTTCGTTGAGCATGATGATATTGTTCTTGACTGGCTAGCAAACAGGAATCTACAGTTTTACAATGTCAGGAGGAAGATGAGAGAATGTCAGGAGGAAGATGAGATAATGTCAGGAGGAAGATGAGAGAATGTCAGGAGGAAGATGAGAGAATGTCAGGAGGAAGATGAGAGAATGTCAGGAGGAAGATGAGACACACCAGAACCAACAATGCAGATGACATGAAGGTAGCTATCAAAGCAGCCTGAGCTACCTGAACACCTCAGCAGAATCACTGGTTCAAAGCCTCCAGGCCATCCTGCATTGATGAAGTAATTCCAAAAAATGGAGGCTCAACATTCTTCATCTGGTTCCAGTCAAGCTCTGACACAATACTCACAATACACTGTGATGTTTTACTGACTCATTTGTTGTATTTTCAGCTTCAAGCAGACCACCAATACATTCAGTTCTGCCTAGATGTAGGAAGAGGCCTGGTAACGAGCCATTCATTTGGTCCAGGTTTGCTGGGATGCATCTTCCCATTGCAGAGCAGTAGTACTGGAATTGGACACTCTAAATTAAGGCATCTTAAAGCCCACCCAGATCATAGTCCCAGGACAACCACACAGCATGACCCCCCTGCCCATAATGGACTCTTTTGGTCCTATCCAAAACATGTAAGCCAGTGATTCCTGAGGACCTGGATGGGGTCCATAGGCACAAGCTGCACATGTAGACAAAAATATGATCTGAATCGGGCATTAGTCTTTATGCAGCCTACCTCTCTCAAACATATCTTGAAGTCGTCTGGGCTGAGGCCGTTTGTCTTCTTTCTGTTAAAGAGATGAAGGAAGGTTTGTAAAATAGGAGTCATTTCATGCCCACCCATACATGTTCCACCTCTGTATACCCATTACAGAAAGAAGAATGTTCAAATTTGAATCCTTTGAAAAATATTCATGTTGGAAAATAAGAAGCAAATCAGTATGAAGTAGCAGTGCTGCAGTCCTGCTGTGTCACCAGGGACTGCTAGGTTTTCCTTATTATCTAGTCATGTTTCAACAGTGTAAGTCCTGACAGAATGTTAGACAACATACTGCTGGAAGTAGAAAGTCTCACAGCCAGCAAGAAAAAAAAAACACCTTATTTTCAGAGTCTCTCTTAAACAAGTAAGAACCTCTATATGAAGTCTTGAGAAACAAGGAAAACAGGACCATAAAATGTGACTTACAACTTTAATATATTTTCTTGTGTAAATAGTTGAAAACCTCTTTGATGGGCACATAAAAACATATCCAATAATTTAAAGCCATAAGAAGCCACACTGTATTAGCTACCTGTTTTCTGCAGTACACCAGCAGGTGGAATGGGATGTTAGTCCAATAGTTGATCATACTTATTGGCTTCTATTTCTCTACCTGCTTTGCTGCTGTATTGTATTGTTTCTCCCTTTGTTTGTTTTGTTAATATTACATAATATGTTTACCTGAATAAAGTTATGCCCCCCACCTTCTTCAATTCAGACAAAATTGGTCTCAAACCTTTGTGCTACGTTTGTGCCGCTTTGAGCAGCAAAAGTTTTGTTTGTGCTGCTTTGGCTTTGAAGATATTAATGAAAATGTAAAGGTCAAAAGGTGAACCAGCCCCCATGCCCCCCACTTTTACAAAATCAAAATTATCTTTAACTTTCATTAATATCTTCAAAGCCAAAGCAGCACAAACAAAAAAATGTTGCTCCACAAACCAGCACAGACGTTTGACTCCAAATTTGTCTGATTTGAAGAAGGTGGGTAGGGAGGTCAGGGGGGAAAATTCACTCAGGTAATATGTTTTTATCATGTAGAGCACTTTGAACTGCAATGTCGCTGAAATATGCTACACAAATAAACTTAAGTACTGACAACAAATTGTGAAGAGGCTCAGGGTCAAAAACCCTGCTGAATGGTGGGAAACAGGTCTGTGCTTCAGAAGTCTTATACTTCATTCAGGAAACCTGACAAACATAAGTTACTTTACTGGTTTTTGTTTGTTTGTTTTTTGCAAAAGAACTTTTCTTCTGTTAAACTGTCTTCAACCTTTTTCAAATTTTCTGTAAGTAACTTTAAATTTGAACATTTGAAACCTTAAAAATCTGAAATGAGGTACCCAAATTTTTCTAAAGCATTCCACAGTCTACCCATGAGGTGAATCTGTGTGGATATTGACACCTGGAATGATTGGCACCCATCTTAGATGATTTCCACTTGTGAATAATCTTTCCCATCAGTAGAAAGACTCTAAATCAGTGGTTCTATTCTGCATCCTGATATGAACAAGCAGGAAGAAAAACAACAACCATGGAGGACCATAATGTTGCTAATGTGTTGGCTCTGATTGGATAACAACTTTAAAATTGCATGATATGCTCCACCATTATCATCCATGTTCACTTCCGCAAACACTGAGCACTTCTTTTTTATGGCAGTTAGCAAAACACTGAGCACACTCTCTACATGTGACGATACTGAGCCCTATGGTGCACATGCGGGACACTTTCAGGTCGTTAAGAGTTCACACAGGAGATCATGTACCAGTCGCATACATTTTGAAATGTGAATGACCATGCAAAAAAATTCTGATCTCATTAAAAATCGGAATCAAGCATTGTCACTGCAGTGTGAATGTAGCCTAAGTTTCAATGTGTCGCTACTAACCTGCTGGTTATTGGATCCATTTTCACCGGTTCCTCTTTTTACACAAGGAGAGTCCTGTCTTTTTTTGCCACTGCTTTTCAAAACCAGTTTCTGTAGAGAGAATACAGACCTTGAACAGCAGATAGTGGCTGTGGTCTGTTCTAAGCTGTGACTGGACAAGGACTAATTCTTTACAATTTACCACCATATTTTTTTTGCTTTAGAAGAGTCATCAATAAAGTCAGACACAGTATAGTTGACTGATTACATATTATTAAGCTTCGATGACTCTTACTTTATATTAATGACATTAGGACTGAAAGGTACATTGTTTTTATAAACATAAGACCCTTCTGAATATCAACTAAATACTGATATTCTATCAGTGATGTGGTTTAGGACTGAAGGATTTGGTTAGACCAACAGTAAACCTGTCTTTTTTTTTCTCCACACTGCCTGAGATGAAGTCAGATTAAATGTTTCCTGCTTTACGTCAGTCTGGAAACAAACATTGTTTCTATTTGCTAAAAGCCAGAATAATGCCAGGAAGAGTCTTTTAAAACCGTTCTTCAAAGTTAGTACTTTGCATATATTTCTCCTAGTATTTGGTAGAACTGGCTTGTTGGAACTGACTGAAGGCTGCTTTGCTCACTCCCAGCTTTTCAGTTGAGTACTTTCTATGGGACTGAGATCAGGGGTTTGTAATGGCCACTTCAAAACACTTTATATGATGTCCTCAAGCCACTTTGTAACCAGCCTGGCCACATGCTTAGTTACATTGGCCAGTAGTAAAACCCACTTGTGTGTATGTTTTAACTTCCTCTCTGAAGTCTTCTCTAGCTGGCAGCAGAGAACCCACACATCATAATACTGCCACCAGCAAACCTGTTGTTCTCAAGCTTGTAAGCTTGCTTTATCCCCAAGAGTACCACAAACTGATACTGGATGTGTTCGACCCATTCCGATGAGTTTCTTTAGTTTGGGATGCTGTCAGGACTTGAAACCTGTCCTTGGGACTTTCTAGTTCCACTCACATTCATAAAACTGATGCTTTGTTACAACAACACAGACGGCAACATGTTGTTGTAACACATCCTAGGTGCCTGTTCTGCTGACTCAAGCCTAATAAATCTTGGATGTTTGGTCTCAGATTTTTCAGTTTCAACACAACTACAGAAGGGTCAGCAATGGCTCGAACCCTGAGAGCCATTTTTGCCCCTGGTGGAGCTAAATAAAATTTGTTTCAAGCCACAGCTTAGCTTTACAATATGTGCAACAGCAGACTTGTTTTATGGGAAAATCTCAAGGTATTACGTCAAACAGAATGAACACATTATCTTCAATGTACCAGTCAAAAAAATGTGAAAGAAAATCATGTACGGTAGTTTGCTACTAAAAATGATTAATTGGCTTAAGAAAAATATTCCTCACTCTATTAGTGTAATTCTTTATGCTATACATATGTTGAATGACAATGCTTCATAAAACTCCTAAACCTAGCATTTGCTATTACTTTTGCATTTTAGAGCATTGATCAAGTCTTGAACATTTTTGGCCATTAGAAAACAGTCCAGGGTCTAAAGAGCCAATGGGTGCAGAGTCCTGCACTACCAAACCAGCCTACAGTACTGGGATCGACCCTACTGCTCTCTTTAACTTTGGCTAGACAGTAGAATTAATCCCATCAGTCCACAATAAAATCTCCATAGTAACTGCTGTGCTGGCTGATAGGTGTTTGCTTATGTGTGCTACAGCATCAGGATAGATTTGGGGGAATATTCTATAACAACACAACAGTACTCTGCATGTCTCTGACCTGGTTGGGATCATTCTGGTTCGTCTGCCCCGGAGTCCTCTGCTGCTTGTGTTTGGGCCACCCCTCTCCTGGATATACATCAGTGACTGCATTGTTTCGGCTCTTTGACCTTAAATAGATACACAATAAAGAGTTTTGTGGAAGGTGGTACGTGGGAAGGAAAGAATGTGATCTGACTGGATGGGTCAGATCTGGATGCTTACATTAATCTAACCCAACATGAAAAACACGAAAACAGCAAACCAGATGATCATCCAATCCAAACCTCTGTATTGATTAGCAGACTTGCTGAGATTTAACAGGTTGCCCTGCCAACCATTCACCACTGAGCATGTGACCACATCCTGACTACATATTTTTTCAGAATTAAACATTTGAGCCGTAAACTGCCTTATCACCGATATGCAAAAGATTGAAATTACATAGAACATTTAGAATATGAATTACATAGTATTTTAACAACTGCACTTAGTGGAAATAAAAGAACAAAAATATGACATTTCTATTCAGACAGAGAGTGATAAAGAGAATGTTAATACTGCTACTTCACTACCTTATATGTCAGAACATAGGAAGTAGTGCAGCAGGACAGTGGTCTCCAATTCAAATTCTAGAACAATTAGGTGAATACCTGTTCCAACACACCTGTATCATATGAATGGCTCAGCATCAGGCGTCTGTGAGACAGGATTAACATGCAGAAGAGGTCCAGGTGTGTTAAAAACGAGACGCATTTGAAAATGGCTCTTAAACACTGGAGTTGGTGGATGTCAGGATAATAATAATAATAATACATTTTATTTATAATGCCCATTTTATATCAAACTGAGACTTCAAAGGGCATGAGTACACCTGCAAGCATGCTCACAGCATGTATGTCTGTAAAAGACTCATATTTGTGTACACATATTTCTAAAACTAAACCTCACAGTTTTGGAGGACCCTTATGAAAAAACAGCAGCAACCTCTGCACATCACTTTGCACTAGGAAAGTTGGTTTTCTTCCACATCATATTCCATACAGCATGGTAGATAAAACCCGTGTGCAGGTCTCAACTTGAGCTGGGATGGAGTCAAATGTTGACTGCCTGCATTCAATTCAAACTGCACACAGCTGCCAAGACTACTCAGACAGTCCTCCTTCCTTCCAGTGACTGTTCCTTATGCTGCTTAGACCACTAAACTAAGTATTAGTACTAATAGTTAGAGTAAGTTTTAAGTATTCTAAGAACAGGTGGTGGTTTATTTTTACCGAATGCAGTCTAAAGGTTTGGATGGAGTCATCCTGTTGTTTGCCAGCTCCTCATCACTGTCTGATTCACCTTTGAGTCTGTTAATCCATTCACGCAGTGGTCTGTGAAAGAGCAAAGAGTTACATGAACAAGAGAGCAGGACACCAGTTATCTAGTGGAAACACACCTGAATATGGCTGCCTGTGATGGACCTGTGGAGGTCTGAACTCGATCAATACTATCAGACTTTTATTGTTTTAATTTGTACTTTTATTGGCACATAATTACAATAGTTATTTTATTTGGTTATAGATAAACTAAAACACATGCCATTTAACTTTGATACTAAACTTTTGAAAAAGGTGGACAAACGTCTCCTGCTGGCATGTACATTGACATATTTCTGAATTAAGAACCTGTTGTATGTTGTATTAATAGAACTACTTACAAACTGTTACTACCTGATGAATGGAATGGCCATGAAAAACCGATTAGGCGCTAGTCCCAGTTTAGACTTTGGGGTCATGTCATTCCTGTGGCAGGGCAGCTTCTCGATAGGAAACCATTCAATGTTCTGGAAAAAAAGAAAACAAGATTTGTTTGGAAGAAGTATGTCTTAACAGTAGAAATCAAGCACTTCCAAATGTTGAAAAGTTTATCTACCCTGATTTCTTTCCGTGTTTTGGGGTTGAACTTTGTATCCTTGGATACTCCTGGGATGATATAGAGTCGTACCAACTGGTCAGTTATCTTCTGCTCAATGTACACGTCTTTGCAGATGCGGTTCTTGATATCAAAACCTGTCTCCTCCAGCACCTGCAGAGCAGTTACATGTTCTGTTTGAAGCACACTTCAGAGACAGTTATTCTGCTTTAACTCAGCCAACAAGACCTGGAAGACTCACTTCACGAACTGCACAGTCATGAGGAGCTTCATCCTCATTCACTTTCCCCTTTGGAAATCCCCATCCGGACTTGGCCAGGTAGCCCTGAACAAGCAGCGCCTGGAAGAAAAAACTGTACTAGTTATATGTCACACACACACAGAGACACGCACGCACAAACACGCGCGCACGCACACACATGCACATACACAGACACACTTTCACGGCCATGAGAAACACTGAATCCATTGATTTGATCAATGATTTAATCTAAATATATTTGTATCTTCACACAACAATACATTGTTTGGGCTAAATAGTGAAAATAAGAATGTTTGATGAACAGGTTTATTCTATGTGGAGAATATTTCATTCAGAAATTCAGAAATGTCATTACCCTGATTCTCAGTATGCAAATTGTATACATTATTTCAATGAGGCCTTGCGTTATTTAATGTTTTATTTCTGAACATTTGAGTATCTCTGTTGTTGTTTTTTTCAAGAATATTGTGACTGTAGTTTGAAAGATGATAGTTTGTATTATGCTCAGCACATTAATGTCCATAATGTTATCTAGTTAAAAATAAAGAAAAATAAAACTAATTCAGTTCTCAGCCAAACATGGAGAAGCAACATTCAGCTTCTATGCACCACAAATCTGGAATAAACTTCCAGAAAACTGCAAAACAGCTGAAACACTGAGTTCCTTTAAATCTAGACTTTTGAATCATAATCAGTGAAACACTAAACAGTCAAAGGCTTACAGCTGTCAAGAAGAATACTACCTATTTTTGTGTTTTTATGATTTAAAGCACTTTGAAATGGCTTGTCACTGAAATGTGCTATACAAATAAACTTAATTGATTGATAAGCTTTTTAAAGTGAGCCTGCAATGTTTTTAGCTATTAAGTAAGAAATGACAGACTGACAACAGCCAAACTGAAGTAACTTTTTACTGTGATTTATGTCTACATGCAACATAAACTCACATTCTCCAGTGATTCATCTAGAATAATTGCCCCATACGTGGGTACACCCATCTTGTACTCCTTCCATTCCTCCAGAACCTTCTGCACATCCTCTCCATGTGGCAGCAGAAATGGACAATGATGGAATAGTTTACAGTTGTCAAGAAAAATATTAGGACTTCCTACATTAGATTTGTCCTGCAATTTATCAAACCCTAAAAGAGCCAAGAGAACACATTTGCACAAAGGTTGAACTGAAATGACTAGAAATGTTTTGAGAGCTAGTTGAACAGACACCATATGAAAGGATATCAGCTTTGGCGAAGTCTCTGATTCCACACTGAGGCGCTCCTGGAGTGTTTTGAATGCAGAAGTCCAGATAAAACCAGTGAGCCAGCTCAATCTGAAAGCACACACGAATAGCGTTGTCCCGCTCCTCGCTGGGAATGTGGAGGATGAACCGGCTGCACCAACACAGGCGAAAACAAATCCTATCAGGGCTCCCAAGCATTTTTCATTACCAAATACCACTGTTGTCCAGATTCAAACTAACAGAAGTCTCAGTCCATTTTTTACTTCTGCAAAATTTCTACATTCCCTGTGACCACACTTTAGATACTAAAGCCAGATCTTAAATGAAAAACTTGTTTAAAGCAGGATCATCATGTAACATCCAGATTAGCAGTGGTTGGCATCAGCTGGGAGAGATGTCTTCATATTCCTGGCACTGAAACTTTATTATGTAGAAGCATATAAAAGCTTCAGTTGTTAAGGAGTCATTTTAATTGCCCATACTGAGCCAGTTTCCTCCATTGTCACCATTTGTTTACTGAAATGGATGAAATTTCTGGACTTCTTTAGATATAGAAATTAGGGCTGCACCTATTGCAGATATCTGGCCGATTGCTGTTTACTGATCTTTACAAAGCCTAATCTGCCCATAGTAAAAGAGGACAGTGGCTGATTTTTAGACCTTTGCAGAGGTAGGTAAAAGTAGTGGATAAGATCGGCTTCACATAAGTATCAACCGATCACCAATTTACCAAAATTAAGGAAATAAATATTTCTCACAAAATATTGTAAATGCAGAGTGTCGCTGTTTTTGTCTGTAGTAAAGAACCATTGCCATCTGGGTGCATAGTAATCAGAGTACAGCAAACCTAAACAACTAGGCTGATTACACTGAAGTGGAAGAAGTTGTGAGGATTTCAGTGAAGATTTGAGTTATCTGAGGTTTCGGAGGAAGAAGCTAGATGGAGTGATGAAGAAGAGGTAGCTGGTTCAACTGAAGGACTGCAACACTATTTAGTTTAATTGTCTTTTGTATTTTTTCTCCCTTTTATCAGACTGCTATACAGTGCGTCAGTCACAGACCTCTTCAGAGATCCTACAAACCAATAGCCAAATAAACTGAAGTGAATTGTCAAAAGAGGAGGATGGAGTCACATGGAGGTACTCTGTTAACTTTCTCTGTGTACTCTATTTTTCCAAACTCTGTAGAAACATTAACATCAGTGCTGTGTTTCAGTGACTGTGCAGCACTAAGGTCTGGAAGCGCATTTTGGGATTTTACTGCTGAGAATGTGTAACATCTAGAGTTATTTAATCCCTGCCGTGTCCCGCCGGCCCAGTTTGAATGAGCAGGCCAAGGGGACAGTACAGAGGATGCAGGATACCGAGGAGAGGAAAACCCCTTCGGGCTCCAGCAGTGGATCCCAGCACTTCATGCAGTTTCCGACAGAAACAATAATGGCTGCGCACTGAACGCAAACATGCCTACTCTGATTTAGGACATAAACAAATTAATCCAGTGTAACACACTATACAAAACGGAAAGCATGTAACAGAATCTGACTAACCTAGAGCAACAAACAGTAAGAGCCAGTGAACCGTCTCCTACCTGCAAAGATCGTCTAGTACGCTGGTGGGAATTTCCACTCTTTTGGTTTCCATGCTGGCTGAAAACATCACGCTTCTGTGTCAGAGTACTTATGTAACAAACATCCTTCGGTTATATTCCTACTGTAGTTATATTTCTGCCCTCAAACATAAAACTAAAGAGACTGAGCTCCGATGTTCCCACCAGGAAAACAGACCGCTTCACCTAGAGGCTGCTGAGCATGCGCAAACCTAAACAGCGTTTTCTTCTGGTTTCCGGAAGTTTCGTGGACTTCACTGCCCCCTATAGGTGAATAATAAAAAAAAACTTTGGTATGACAAGCTTCTTCGGAGACCCAGTAGGAGTAAATAGGACATTTCTTCTCCACAATTTAAAATTTTCTATTCACTCACGTACATTTGACAAACTGTTTATCCTGAATGTTATAAATTAAATACTATGCAAATCTGAGGCTTCTTCAGATTCATTGTAATACAGACAAGATACCTTTCCTGCCAACAGTCACCCTGGTGAAATATAATATATTTAAGTATATTTCAAATATGCAGTGTTTTTCTGAAATTCATTTTTAATGTTATCAAGTGGACATACTTACGGAAGAGGATTAGGGCTCAGAAAAAAAAACAATCTCAGAATTCAGAGGAAAAAAGTCAGAATTCTGACATTTTTTTTCAGTGGCCCTAATCCTCTTCTGTTCAGTCTGATTTATTAGGTGCTTAATAACTTACTATTTTGTTAAAATAGCAAAAATAAATCATTTAAAAATAAACAATCCTTACTGTGGGACTTACTGTATTGTTGTTTAAGAAATAAATAAATAATTTATTCTTGCCTCAAAACATCAAACACATGACAAAAAAGCCTTATACTTGTGTACCAAGTCTACTTTTAGTTATTCCCGAAAAGCATGCGACAGTACACTTCAAATTGTGATTTTTTTTACAATTACAATTAACATACATTAAGCATCAAATTAGTTGTTCCAAAATACCATACTTCAAGTTAAATAATCCTTAAATTTGAAGTATATTGATGATTAGTCTGGCTTAAGTATGCTAACATTTTATATACTTAATATATTTATTTTTCACAAGGGCATCACTATCAATAATAACTCTTAAGAATCTGAATTGAGTTACATTTGATTTCCCTTTGGGGTCAAAACAGTATTTTTGAGTTGAATTTGAGGAAAACACATTGCCCAGTGGCGAGTCAGGAATTGTGAGGGGACTGGAGAGCATTGACGATAGAATTACTCAGGTTTACAAATGTTTGCAATGTGGACACAGTGGAATAAGTCCGCTGGGTACTAGTGAAAGTACCCAACGGACTTTCACACTGGGTATGTGATGACTGTCAGATTGACTGCAGTGCTGAGGAAGCTGGAGAAGCTAATGGCGGCTAATGGCCGCTCTCAGTTTCTAAAAGGGCTGAGACAAGCAGAAAACTGAAAATCCACACAAAAACTTAAAGAAAACATATTGTAGATGAAATAAGTTTATTCTGATTAACATAAAACTGTACACATCATTATACTTTTAGTAAATGCATTTAAAACAGTGAACTATGACTGAACCACAGCTTCTAGAAACACATTTATCAACAGTCTCTCTGTTATATTTCTTTACAGAAATAATGTGTCCCCTTTCCAACTGTTAAAAAAAAATAAGGTTGAAAACTGTCTTGCTTTCAAAGCCAAATAAAAACTAGTTTTTAAATTTTAACTGGGGACTGAATCAACACATCAGAAAAGATGTGGAAATGGGAACCAAGCAACTAGTATCCAAATGCTACTGGGATTCTCTCAGCTGTTGTGTGGACTTTACATGCGATCCACCCCACGGAGCCTCCTGGCCAGCTGAATGTCCCGTGGGAACACTGTGACTCTCTTGGCGTGGATGGCACACAAGTTGGCATCTGACAAGACCAAGACAAGAAAGGCCTCTGCAGCCTGGAAGCACAGAGAAAGAGGCAGCAAGTGATTAAATACTAGTTGAAAGTTTACCATGCTCTGTAATATCTAGAATTTCTCTGCATTTAACTGGGTACAACTTCTTTTAAGGTTCATACAATACCTACTGTAAATGTTTAAACTAAATATCAATTTGGAATACTAAGCTTAGATGCAAGGAAATCAATTACAAAGTAGAAGTGTCTTAGACCTGATGTCCCGAGTATAAATGAATGATATGACTCCTGTACTGATGGACATCCATCCATCCATCCATCCATCCATCCATCCATCCATCCATCCATCCATCCATCCATCCATCCATCCATCCATCCAACCAACCAACCAACCAACCAACCAACCAACCAACCAACCAACACACTTATCCCTAGTGGGGTCGCCATGGGTACTGGTGCCCATTTCCAGCGGTCATTGGGCGAGAGGCGGGATCACTCTGGACAAGTCACCAGTCCATTGCAGTCCTTGTATAATTGTGTTAACATTTTCTGTTGTTATTATACCAATAATAAAAATAAAAATCTTTCTGCTGGTATCTGGACATCTTGATTGTTTACACAGCTTTATTGACAAAGAATAAATACACAAATTAGAAGACCTGGTACATTTCTTATTCTACTCGGTTGCATATTCCTTTGAATCATGCAATTTTTAATAATTGAACAGTATTTTGTGCTGTAATTTTCCCTTACTGACCAGCAAGTTATTCTTAATTCTATTTTTATGTTTCAATGAACCTACATGCTTTGAGTGCCTGTTACTTTGCTCCCACTGTAGGACAATACAGGGTATTTTTATTCTAGTCTGTGTGTGTTGGTATGGACAGCTTACCTCCTGCAGAGCCATGAGCGCATAGACCTGCCACCGGAGAGAGGTTAAGGAAAAATTTTGACACACCTCCCGAACCTGAGCCAGGGAGAAATATGAGAGGTGAAAGGAAACACAGTAGAGACTTTTTCAGGCACCTTAAAAGATTGTGGAGTTACTTTATTTCACAAAATATCTCACATGTGTAGTACCATGTGTGTTCTGAGGACCTGGTTGAGATTCTGTACTATCTTATTTGCATCAGGGTTTTGGTTGAATAGCTTACACTTAGCCAGGCTAAAATAGTGTGGCACAGGATGTCTAGTGTGGTTGAGTAATATGTCTGGTCTCCTGTCCCCAACCCACTGTCCGCTGTGTGCACCTTAAATATTCTGTAAAAAAAAAAAACTAAACAAAAACCTGCAAATCTCGACTAAGAGAAAAATAACAGGCTAATGCCCTATTTTTGAGGCCTACACACATTTAAAAAGTAGTCAACAAAAAATAGCTCGACTTGAAGCTTTCCCAACTCACCAGGCGGGCAAATGATGTCTTCCTAATGAGAAAATCAGTGCTCTTCTGGTACTTCCGGATCTCCATCAGGGCCCTGGTTCCTGGTCTGAACCTCCTCTTCTTGGGGGACCCCAAAGCCCGTCCTGAAGAAAATGCAGAGTGTTCTTTGGTTGGAAGTTGAATTTTAAATTCTAGTATTCACCATCCTGCCAGTTTCAATAAATTTAAGAGTACCCTACATTTCTACACAAATATGGGCAGGTCACAGATGGAAGTCACTACCGGAGCAAAAAACAAAATAAAAACAAAACAAAACAAAACAAAACAAAAAAACCCTAACTCTCTGTATAAACAGTTAAAGCTGTGTTCACTCTGATCTCTAAAGCCAGGGCTGCTTCTTGTCTTTTAGACTGATATGTGAAACACCTCAGACAGAATAAAATGCTTAAATTAACTATTCACAGTGATTGACTAACAGAAGATACTATCAAAGAATTTTCACAGCTCTAGTAGAGATCACGAGATTTCTATTTTAAATATCCTGATAATTCACAGACAAGTGTTCAAATTAAGACTTATTCTTATTAATTTCATCAGCAACCTGATGAAAGTACTGAAGTTTTTAGAACTTAAAGTGTCTCATCTTCCAGAGCCATCCACTCTAAGAATCTCATTGGAACACAAATCACTGCACTAGACAAAAATCGTTTTACCAAAATAAATTTTTATTTTCCAAATTTGAAAAAAGTAAAAGTTAATTTCCATAATTTCAAAAATGTACATATGGAAAATTTATTTAAAATTCATTTCTGTTCCACATTTCCAGCCATTGTGGCAGGTAAACATAAAACCTATGTCAGCCAATCATAATCCCTCAAAACAATAACTTTAACTTTTAAATACCGTATTAGGATATAAAATTAATAAAACACAAGTCAGTGTCGACTAGGAATCGTGTTAAAGAAAGAATGTGGACGCAGGTGGAGGTTGAATGGCATTGTGCGCCTCGATTGGGAGGGACAGCTCGTGTAAAACTAGCTATCCCTGGTTTTACAACAAAGGAGAAGGCTCCAAACGCTTTCTCCTTTGAAACTCAACATATTGAAGTAGTCGGGCTTATAAAAAATAAATAATAAAAAAAACAAGTAAAAAGTGTATGAACAAACGTAAAAATCAGCACCTAGCAGTCATCTTCCATCCACTGCATGACCATTGTTATGGCCAAGCCATAACAATGGTCACCTATGTGATGCCAGTGCTGCATCATTTGGAGCAGACTGTCATGTTTTTACTTCTAAAGCTCCAGTTTCTAATGTCCACACAAAAATGCAAAGGAGGAGAATTTGCAAATCTTCACTTTGGTTGGAGTTTTTATTATCATTTGTTTTTAGTGCTATTAGACAGAAGTTACATACATTATTAACGTAACATATCCACATTTTTATGTGATTTAAATGAAAGAGAAAAAAAAAAAAAAAATCACAAAAATCTATTTTCCCACACTATGGAAAACATCCTGCATAGTTCCTGTTCCAAAAAAGGGTCGCCCAAGTGAGCCAAATGACTACAGGCCAGTTGCTCTGACGTCCCACGTCATGAAAACATTGGAGCGACTGGTCTTGAACATGATGCAACCCCAGGTGCAGAACGCAAAGGACCCTCTTCAGTTCGCTTACCGAGAGAGGGTGGGTGTTGAGGATGCTGTACTCTACCTGCTTCATCGTTCCCTCTCCTACCTGGATGCAGGGGGCTGCTCTGTGAGGATGCTTTT
>CAEFZX010007699.1:0-59763 GCA_903066825.1 Alfaro cultratus | reverse complement strand
TGGATCATTGACTCATTACTAGACCTCTACAGAACTGAGTTGCTGCTAATGAGGGAAGTCAACTTTTTGTCTGGGGTATGTTTTAGCAGGGACGCATCTAAAAGTTGCAGTCTGGAGGACTGCACTTGGGCATTGCTGATTTATACCGTCAATGTGGCCCGCTGAGGGTGGCCAATATGCTGAAGTGGCCCTTGGTGAAATTGAGTTTGACACCCCTGCCCTACATCTTTATTTTCCCCTTCAGATAACACTAATATAATTTATTTTAGGTTAGCGGTAATGTATCTACGACGACGTATTTATCACCTATTGTTTGGTATTTTTATTTGAAACTTTTTCTTTGTTTTCATTTCAACGTATTGAACTTTTGTCTTTTCCACCACCAGATGGCGACATTTATCTGCTTTAGAAGGTAAACGTTTTTCTCATGCTATACGCTGTTGTTTCAGAGTTTGTCTCTCATGTTATAGCGTCAAAACGTGGTGCTTCGAAGACTTCTTAATCAGCTTATAAATCACGTTAGAAAGTACAAAGCTGACCACTGATTTAATTTTTTTCTGCTTACGGAATATATGTGGGAGAAAGACCAAATGATTATGGGAAGTCCTGCAGATCAAGCTATGAATCTGAGTTTCAGAACATGTGAGCTGGTTTAAGAGCATTTTGTGCAGTACAGTTTACATTACAAATATTTTTAATGTTCATCAAGTGAGCATTTGAGACACTTCTTGAGTTAATGGAGGGAGTTACGCTTGCTGGTAACCATTATTCAAGTGCATGGAAGCACACCTTTTGTGCATATTGACTTCACATTTGTTTAATAAATAATGACATGATGGAATCTGTTGTCTAGTTTTGGTCAATACTTGTTAGATTCAAATAGTTTTGTGCAGGTCCTGACTGGAAAATGTTTATTTTACACCATGCATAGCATCCTCTAGGAAGTTTGTAGAGACCCCTACACATATGTTATTTACTCCTGCTTAAATACTTGTGTCATAACTATCATTCCAGCTTTCCAAGAGGGAGATCTGGAATTGTTTTGTTGCACATTCCAGTGAAGGACTTCCTGAGCCTCAATATTCCAGATGAAGGGAGCCAAAATGATCTGCTGAGGGGAAATCCTGAAGTTATCATACTGTAAGTGTGTTTTTGTATTACAATGAATGTTTGTATATAGATGTTATACAGGGAAAGCAATACTGTCTGCCATGTTTGGGTTGAATCTGTGAATCTGATTTTCTTTCAGTAGATAACATGAGTCTGAGACATACCAATAATAGTTACATGGCAGCTCAGGCTTTAAATGAAATCTGGTTTCTTGGCCTTCGGTCTCAGCATGTGGGCAAAAATTAGTTCAGTTCAACTTTCCCATGTGAACAGAACTATGTAATAAACTGCACAGTGATGTAACTATGATAACATGATGCAACTGTTCAAACCACAACAGTACTCTAATAACATAGCTCTAAAATAGTGATGGTAATTGGAGTGCCACAATGTATTGCTGTAATGACAAAGAAAACACAAGGATTATTAACTGTGACAGCCAAGTGAAGTAACTTAAAATTGAGATTCTGAAGCCAGAATACGACAAGACATAACATAACACAGGTCAGATGCATTTAACAAAAATATATTTTAATTTTCTGCTGATTGCTTCAAGGGAATTGCTCTTTAGACCCATCACAGACTAAATGGAAACCTGGCAGGCAGTATGGCAGACAAAGGTCAGAAATCTTCAGAGAAATATTGGACCATGATTGCAAACTATGATCATATCTTTCCATTCTGCCTTTGCAGATTTGTTGACAGGTATGGAGTTCTTTCCATCTTCGTTGTAGTGTTTTGTCATTTCGTTACAGTTGCATGATGGAGGCATCTCATAAATACTAGAGAGACAAGTTTAGACAGATTTTCATTGACACTGTAGTTCAAACTTTTTATGAAAACAGGAGAAACATTTACAGAAAACATTTAACTGCTCTATTAATAAAGGTCATTTATATTTGCCGGCTGTTCAGTTGTTTATTTAATAATCCGATTAAAACCCTAAAAGTAAAACAAGTTGTTTACTCTAACAACTGAACAGACATGGAGTAACATGAACACCATCCAATGTTAGAATTAACAACTTGTTACACATTCCTTCTTAGGTACTTTTTACATTTTATTTTATAAATTGCATTTAGAAAACATTAAATCTGAAATGGTTGTTGCCCTGATGCATATCCACCTGTGCCAATGCAAGATGAAGTCTCTGTGAGGAAGACAGTTTTTCCACAACAGTGAGATACTAGACTGCTAAAAAGACACAACAACATACAAGGTCTTTTGGTTTCAGGTGTATCTATATGCAAATATGGTGCCTTCCCAAAGTATTTATACCTTTGTACCCTTGAACCTTTCCACATTTTGGCATGTGGTACCCACAGAGGTTGTGTTGGGGTTTGTGTGTTTGATCAACACAAAGTGGTGCAGAATTGTGGAGTGGTGGGAGAATGATGCACACTTTTCAAAAAGTTTTCTATATAAAAATCAGGAATGTGTCTAGTCGATATGTATTCAGCTTTACTGTGTCAGTACTACAGAGAACAACTGAAGTTATTTAGATCTTCTTTGCAGATATTGAAATAAATATTCTTCTTTATTATGTTCATATTCAGTCAGACTGGATGGAAAGTTTCTGTGAACATCCATTTTCAAGTCCTGCTTTAGATTCTCAATTGGATTTATTCCTGGACTTCAACTGAATCATGCTAACACATAAATATGCTTCAATATTTACTATTCTAATGTAGCTCTAGATTTACATTTAAGGTTTTTGTCCCACTGGAAGGTGAACTTCTGCCCTAATCTCAAATCTTATTCAGCCTCTAGCAGTTTTTCTTCCAGAATTACCCTGTATTTTTCTCCATCCTTCTTCACATCAAATCTGACCTGCTTCCCTTTTCCTACTGAGGAAGATCAGTCCCACAGTATGATATCTCCCCGCACCATGTTTGATTGAGTTAGGTGCAATGAGAAAGTTCACTTTTTGTCCAATCTGAGCTGTTTTAAATACTCTGAACATTCAAAGTCATAACCTGAACAGAGTTTGAACCATCCACTAATAGACTTTTCAGAAGAATAAAATCAGAAACAGATAATTTTACCTACAGTTTACACATTTGTGTGTCCAATTTGAAGCTTAATGTCTTTGTCAAATTGTTTATTCTCATATCTTCCTGAAAATTATTTAGCTACAGAAATTTCAAAGACACTTAAAACTCTGCTGTTGCGTCAGTGCAGCCTAGAGTTGTGCCCAGACTTGGAGAACAATGGAAAATTCCTTCTGGAGCATTTTTGATAATGAACAAATCAATATCTGTAACATTTTTTTCTGGTGAGATCATGGTGAGAAGGATCTCTGTTTATGCTGTTCCTTTCTGTTCAGAGTCGGTCAACACAGGACAAATCCCACTGGAAGTGTTTTATTGTCAGTGTCTCTACTCCTATTAACTCATTACAAAAATAAACAGCAGCTAAGCCCAAACACCGACTCATTCAAGTTAATTCATCTGACACTCAAGCTTATACAAACATGAAAACACCCTGAATTTATATTTCTGTGTTGTACATTTACTAACTCTGTATTCATTTGAAAGGAAAAGTCATATAAATCCACGCATGGCAAGAAATTATAAAAGTTTAATAAAAATATCAAAAGTGTAATGCACCATGGAGACCATTAGCAATGTTTGCCTCTCTTCCAACTTCATGTTGCTTAAATTCCAGATGGAAATTTTGCCTCAGAGCATAAGAATCCCTTTTTAGGCAGCATAAATAAAGGAATCATTATCTGCTACTTGTTTTTGGTCCCTTTTAACAGTGCTAAAACATACCATTTAGGCTCAGAGCTTCTTCTGAAAAGATAGGAGTGATATTTATACCTTCTGCAATTTTCAAACAACTTTTTTGAATGCTTTAACATAAAATGCGGACATAACATCACTGATTTGTAAGCTACTGTTTTAGCAGTCTGATCTTTGCCTTTCAAAAGCTTTATGTGAATGTCTGTTACAAAACAGCTGAATACAGGAAGTGATCATTCAGACTTTGAAATTGAATCTGAATTTTATGATAAAGACAAATTAAAGTAAAGTCAGCTATTTTGAAACTCTCTGGATCCTGGAAATGTTTTTTCCTCTGTTTCACACAATATACAGCCTGGGGTAGTCCAAACAAGAGAAACGAACAACAGAGCAACCTTGCCATGTCCTCCAACTAAAACTCTCTTATTTTAAATTTCCCTTTGTTTATTAACTCCCTCTGCAGATGCCTGATAAAGTGTCTGAGATATTTTGGGATTCGCAGAACAGCCTTGCATGGACAAATAAAAAATTGTTCCCTATGCTGAGAGAAAAAAAAAAAGAGACACAGTAAGAGGAACAGAGTTGGAACGGAGAAAGCCCCAAGCATAAAAAGAAGAAATAAGATTTTCAAAGCAGCTACATCTGTGTAATTTAACACAATGAAAATCTAATTAAAAAATTGTAGCAAGACTTGAAGGGCTGTCATTGGTTATTGTTGCTCTGATCCTGTCTTCTTTGAGTGCTAAAAATCACTCTGAGAAGTGATTTTTAACTTTTTAAAAATCACTTTGTGTATCATAAGAACAAGATTGTCAACATTATGATACAACTATCATAATAATAAATGGATAACGCAAACTTGCTCCACTGTTTATCACTCTGTTTTGTTATTGTTTAGAGATTGGTTTCTATTTTTACTTATCAGTTTGTTTTAGTGCATGTTTTTTCAGATCATGAAAAACATGAACAGAAACTCATTCCATACTTACATTCTTTTTTCACTTTTTGTTGTCCCATTTCTGGAGAATCTTTGACTTATTTATTCCATAATTTGCTTTATGATTTTTTTTTTAGTTTTGTAATTAATTTTGTAAGATTCAATCTTGAGTTGTATTAGACACAAACAACAGAAAGCATCAAACGAGTTGTATCTGATGATTGCAAGCTCAACTTTCAAAGTATGAGTAACTCTACCCCCATGTTCAGTTACAGAACATACAGGGTTGAATTACTGACATATTATGTAAGTTATTTAAAAGTCTAAATACCCCCTGAAGGCTTTCTAAAGTAATATTTATTCATGAATCCTTCTTGCAGAATGTCTTTGCTACAACATCCAAGTTCCCAATTTTATGATTGGGCAAAAAAGTTTGCAGCGTGGCTCATAAAAATAGCAAGCTAGATAGAAATCAAGTTTCTCTAGGTTCACATTCACATACTTTTTGCATCAGGTCAGTATGGAATCATAGCTAGGTAGTTTTAGCTTTCTATGAAAAGGTGACATGTCTTCTGGCAACAGAAGCACAAAAACTAAAAATATTATTTTCATCATTTTGGACCAAAATCTTGTGGCTGAAACTCAATCACCCTAAAACATGTTGGCTGTGTCCTTCAGGCACCGCACTGAGTCCTTTTCAGGCAGTTTCTGCTTTTGTGACATTTATCTGGTCCGTTTCTGTCCCAGTCCCCATGGTAACCATCCACACACGGTGGCTTGACATGGAACATGATGCTGGATGTGCTGGAAGAATGTAACCTCACATCTTTGCCAGCTTGTAGCAGAGCCTGAAAGGAAGCTACTCGCTCCTATGAGACTGAAATCATCAACAGCATGTTGTTGTTGCTTGACAGCCTCACACTGATGAAGCTAGTCTGCTTTTTTGACACTTCCTGCCAGCATGTATATGGCTGATATAAACCCCTAGATAAACAATCAGCCGGTCTCAAGGGATAATTTAGAGAAAATATGTGGGAAGGTTTCAAAGCATGCTGCCTCTTCAGTCTTCCATCCCTCTGTACCTCAGTGCCTCACTTGTCTTGCTGTTGTAGGAGTGAGATGAGATAAACAGACATTAAAGACTGAGGAGTGCTGCTGATGCTGCAACCTCTTGGGCCCAGAGCTTGGCCTCTACACTCTACTCTGCTCCAAACAAAATAAGCTGCTCCTCAGAGCCCATCTCCATTCATTTTGTTTATTGGCATAGATGATATTCCAGAAGAGTCTGTACACGTGTCACTCTGCAGTAACTCATTGAATAATCTCTCAATGCTGTGCTCACAGTGTTGCCCTTGTAATCTTAATAAAACATCTCATTCGATACTCAATTCCTTGTGTCTACATACTGTAAAAGTGGAAATAGTACTTTTTTTAATCTTTGGGAAGGAAAGTTAAAACAACTAAAATTAAAATTGTTTTACATATTAACATGTAAATGTAAACAATAAATATTTTATCTATCAGAGGAAAAACTTAGAACAACATATGCCCGAATACTTTCGTGGTGATTCTATGGTGGTGAGGTGGACAGATTCTGCTGCAGTAAAGGATCTCCAAATAATAATGCCTCCAGCTCTGTGAAAAACCAGTGCTAAACCAGCAGCACTGGTTTAGCACTGGACGCCTTAGGACTCCTTAGGGCCTTTGCCGACCCTAAGGAGTTGGCAAAGGCGACTCCTTAGGGTTGGCAAAGGCCCTAAGGAGTAAAGGTGACCTCAATATCACCTTTGCTCCTTAGGAGAGAAGATGGACCTTTTATTTGTTTCAACCCATTTGGTTTGAACTGGTGGTACTATGTTTTTTAGGATGATTATGTTTTTGCTTTAAACTGCAGCATTTTCCATTGGAAAGCTCAACTAGCAAAGTATACCTAAAGTATTCCAGCTGCTATAGTGTCTCTGAAATACTTGTCATTTGTTTGTGCCTGTTCTGAAAACTTTCAGTATTTATGAGAAGTGTGTGTTTGGGGAAAAAAAGTGAAAGGGAGAAAATGTTTTTTAAATAAACAACCTGTAGTTCTGTTATAATAAGTCATGCAATAATTAGAATAAGCAAAATACCATTTTATAGGAGCTTTAACTATCAGGTTTATGTAGGCTTCTTTATGCAATCAATAACTTTCACATTACAAAGCCTTGCTGTTTGTATGCTTGTCTCAAATTTTCTTTTATTTTTGCAAAGTGTTAATTCTTTCTCCTTTTAATTTTTCCACCTTCAATGGTGAAACGCCTACAAAGAATTTTGTCCAATTGCTCAATTGCAAATTGCAGGTGAACACAAACACTTCTTATAAATGCTAAAGCAGATTGTGTGTGTGGGGTTGGGCAGAATATATTGATCAGGATTTCTTCTCCCTTGGGTTAGTCCTTGTGGGAATGTAATGATAGATGATTTGAAAAGGACAGAGTGAATCAAGGATCACCTGAACTCTTTTCTTCTCTTTGAATCAAAGACATGAAAAAACAGAAGAATTTGGTAAATTTATATCAAGAGGTGCTTTTAATATTAAACCAATGCACAGTTCACTGCCCATTTCTTAAAGTGAAAATGGAGAATGTTTTATACCAGCATACTGATTGCAACAGAATTTTCCCAACCAGGAATGCTTTCTTATCTCGCATCTTTTCAACCTTGCAGAATGTGTGTGTGAAGAAAGAAAGGGACAAGCCACCGCATGTTACAAAGAGCAACATCTACTTGTGATCTTTGGTTGATTAGAGAGTAACACCTTTACTGTGTAATCCTTTGTGTGGTTACCATGCAGTTATTCTGAAGTGATCAAACATCATCAATGATCTTTTTGAACTTTTTTAGCCACCATAAAAGATAGTTCAACATCTTTGAAGTGTGACTTTCTCCTCTGTGGCTAACGAATAAAAATGCTAAAAAAAAAAAAACAAACTGCACTTCTTATAGCAGAAATTATGGATTTGATAAATCTCACATTTGGGTGCACACTCACCCACCACTTTATAAAATACCGCTATGCAATGGCTTGTTAAAACAAATAATAATTTAGCCATTCTAGCAACACAATGCATTTAGTCATCTAGAGATGGTGAAGAAAACCTAGCAAAGGAATAGGTAAGAAAAGGGATTTAGGGACTTTGAATGTGGGTGAGAGTTGAGCGTGAATGTAGATAGAAACTTGAACCAGCAGCAAATCACACTGAGAGCCACATTTTTAAAAATGGATTGGGAAACTGAGGCTACAATTCCCACTGAGTCACCAAAGTTTAACAAGGAAAGAGTGAAAAAAGGTTGCCTTGTCTTGTGAGTTTTGGTTTTGGCTGCAGCATTCAGATGATAGGACTAGAACTTGGTGTAAATAATGGGAAAGGATCCATGTGGCCTGAATCATGATAGTATGATGGTGACCACACCACAGTGTACTCATCTTCTGATGACTACTTCCAGCAGAATAGTACGTTATGTAAGAAAATCTGAATAATCTGAACCCGGTTCATTGAACTTAAAAATAAGTTCACTACCTGGAGTAGCCGCCATGGTCACTCAATTCAGTAAAGCACCTTTGGGATGTGGTGAAACACTTGAATGTGTAGTCAACCTCCACAATTCTATCATGTGGACTAAAATCTTGGAGAAACATTTCTGACACCTTCTTGAATCTATGCCATAAGGAATTATAGTATTTCTGAAAGTAACAGGGTCCAACCTGCAGTAACTGTACCTTTGTCATGGATGACTACAGTAATATAGCATCAAAAATCCCCAGGATTTGGATGGTTTTTGCAGGGCTTCATGGATTGCAACTGTGACTCATTTTCTTTGAAAAAAGATTGAAAGTCCCTGAGGAACTAAGTAAGCAATAAATATCAGTGGGGAGTGGGTGAGGATTTGTTTTTGTAGTGCCAGAATATCAGGAGCCCTGTGACTTTCTTAATGTTACCAAATAAAGTAATACTAACTCTCATCCCTCTTGTTTTGGAGGCAGAAAAAAATATTTCAAGCTTGTGGGTTATTGGCTTGGCTACCTTGTTAGAATAGATACACTTCCTTCAAAGGTAAATAGCGGACCCATCTGACATCAGTAAACTCTTTGTATGTCTGAAAGGTCGTGACATTGAAGTATCTCGTCTTGACAATATGAGATCTTATGTTCTTAGTAAAGTTCAAGTAAGGAAATTCAGAAACTCATGGGAATTTTGCTGAATATCTTCCAAAGCAAAAGCACATTCTGGTTTAAAAATTTAGCAACAATGTAAATTAGAGAGTAAGCTTTTTATTTTATATTCATCAGAAGAAAGAATGACTCAGAATTTAGACAACTTGAATGATTGCTGACAGTCATATAAAATTAGCTTACTATGACTAAATATTTTCTGTATTATGCATTTCAATGACTGTTATTTGCACATACCTATGATTAAAGTTCCACTGATCACATAAAGAGCTTCCTTGCGTGTGCTGAGCTGGTGAATCTGATCAGGAAGAACGTCTCTGATTCTGATTCACAGGTCAGGTCTTCCTCTATCTGAGTGATTCAGAGTCTGTAATTTCTTGGTTAGCAATAAACAGTCTGTGGGTCAGTGCTTTCACAATCAATATGAGGTGAGACAAAGACAGGCGTGCAAGGATAGCAAAATAAAAAATACAACTCTAGGTTTTATTTTAATGTTCTTGATAGCTATGATCAGACACAGCCATAATTGCCTTTTTTTGTACCCCAATCTTTGCACTATTTGTTTTTTTATTTCTTCAAGCAAACTTCAAATTCATACAGTTACAGATTATGAAATAAACTGAAGTCAGGTTTATGAAAGAATATATGCAGCACATTTCCATGGAAAGACTCATGCTAATCTGGACAACTATCATGGACCATTGGTTTTATTTACCCATAAGCAAAGCAATCCAGGAAGTCTTTAAAAACATAATTGCTAAAAACAACTTTAGTGTATATTATAACTAAAAGTGGCTTTTGGTCAAAAGATATAAAGGTATATATCTTTTGATATATAAAGATATATATCTTTTGACCAAAAGATATAACCGAAAGATTTATTTCTGCCTCTTAGGCAGTCATTTCATGATTAATATACTTCCTCTGGCTTAAGTTTCACATCTTATATCTTTGTCATGCATTTTTCAGGTCAACGCTTCCTTTGAGAAAGTATTTCTTCCTCAGCAACCGCAGCTGGCACTTTTTCTTATATGTGACTCTTCACTTTCCTTTTCTTCAGCAGCTGTACCTATAAATGTGTAACAAAAGTCCTTAGACGTTTCTTTTACTGGTAAAGGGTGCCTTACCTTGTTGGAGAGTTTTTTTTGTCCCCCTGATGCTTTATTTAGCAACAATTGTTAAACATTCACAGTTAACTGATTAATTGCTCATGAACCACACTATAGCATACTAGGGTTTGTTTTGGAGCCTCAGGCGAGACTTCTCCCACCTTGTAAATTACAATTGATATTCTTTTTACTAGACACATTTTTATGTTTGCTGACAAAGTTATAAAATTTTATCTTCTTAAGTTGAAGAATAAAAGCAAAACGGGTAAGACAAGACTTTCTCCTCTTCATCCTAAGAGTCTCTGGCTCGAATTCATATAAAGTCTCTTTATCAAGTTTTCATCTCTAGAGGCATCCAGATCAGACTCCCAGAAAACCATATTATGATCCAATAGCAAACATGACTCCCACAGGTTCTCAAATGAGACACCCATGTCTCTTTGACTACTCCCAATAAAGCCATTCATGAGCAGACTGGTGCATTAGCAAAGGCTCTTGCTATGATTGTATTAAAAAGTCATTTTTGTCACTTTGTAAGAAAAAAACAACTTGAGTACTGTAAACACTATGCAGTGCCAGTGGTAAATCCTAGATTTCTTACCTGTGGCTTGTCCACCTGTCAAGACTTCTTGGTTCATCAGGAATGTAATGGTTGTTTCTGCCACATTTCTTGCTTTGAGATAGTTTCCACAATGCTTTTGTGAAATAAATTAATGCTGGAGCAGCAACAACTGCTGGATTTCTTCCCACAATCCAAAAAAAAGAAAAAATTGCATGTTAGGTGACTTTGAGATTCGAAACTGGAAATGCTGTTTGGCCTTTTGATGAACAGTTTTTCTGTCATGGTTGTTTCTGCTTTCTTAATCTCTAGAAATAACTCACAATTTTAATGGCCCACATGTATCTTTTCACTTGGACCATTAAAAATTGTGATTCAATAAAATGTAGGGCAGCATTATAATTTAAAATGAGAAACAGAGGTGGATAAGGCCATTCCAGTTTTCCATATTACTCACGTTTAGTTTATTTAAATTACTTTCTTTGAGTCATGTACTCTCCATTTCTCTCCAGAGCAAAACCATCGGTGTCAAAGCTCCAGCTGCAGAGAACATCAAAACTAACATGTGGGTGTTTTTCTTAGTAACAACATTGAAAACATTCACATTGCTGATATTCTCTGCTCTGGATCAGCATTTCGTGCAGCCATCACACCCATCCTTGTTTACTATCAGCTGCACACGTCCTGGAACAGGAAATCCACCAGGGGCGTCAAGATGGACATGTGTCTGCTCCGAGGGGTGCAGACCCCCACTCTGACGCAGTGCAGCTGGAGCCTATGTTTTTGTAGCACCATGGGATGATTGTGATGCAACAGTCCAGAAAAAGAGAGCGATTGTTCCTCAGGATGACTGTGTGTGTATGTGACCGGCCCACGCCGTTCAGTTGTCAGTTCCAGATTCTGCTCATATTTATTTCCATGAAATCCTCCAAATTAACCAAATATATGCCACACACACACACACACACACACACACACACACACACACACACACACACACACACACACACACACACACACACACGCCCGCACGCACACACACACACACACGCACACACACACACACTGACCTCAAACAGTGCACACTTTTGTGTGAGTGTGCCTGGATGTACAATTTATTTCCCCTCGGAGTGTCCCTGCAGTATTCTTCCTAAGTTTTGGCTCTATTGTTGCTTTCATGCTCAATGGTTCAGTCTATTCTTCATGAATTACCTCACTAACAGAAGCACTGCTGGTCTGATAGCAGACCACTCCGCTCTGGGTAATTTAGAGGTCAGGTCTGAGTCACTGTAGTGTGGATCCTGCCTACACATTGACTGTACATCCATATGTGTGTCTTATGACAGATCGCCTACAGATGTTGTGAAACATCCTTCTCAAAACCATCTAAAATGATTCACATTTCTTGTTTTCACTGATCTATACATGAGTCACATACTTTCTCATTTGATGACAGCCTTCTCTGATTCAGGGGTCATTTATGTGTTCCTGAGGGTCTTCAGACTTTTACAAACATGCCTTTTCATTCTTGTGCTTTTACGGTTAAAGGAGCATCATCGCCATTCTTCTCTAGAAGTGACTTGCCTAATGCCAGCAGCTATGCATAGTTCTTTATGTGTTAGTACCACCAAATGACGTAGAGTTGTGGTTTAATAGTGATGGAGAGTCTGGTGACAGTTGAATAGCTCGGGGGCCCCTAGTTTCAGGAGGAACAAGGCGTGTAACACTTGTTAAATACATAATTATAGTCTTGTTTGAAAAGAAAACCTGTTACTCAGAACTCCTCCATCCAGTAATAGTCTGAGAGCATTTCAAATTTAAGCTTGCTTTAAGTCACACTTATAGATGAGGGTAAACAAACTGTCAAATAAAAACCAAAAACATTTCCCTGGAAAGCTTTGCATAAGATAATTGCAAAATGGAACAGTACCTCAATCAATGCCTTTTATTAGTAGTCATCTGTTTTCTATTTTGAATTGATGAAATTGATATTTGCAAGTACGTAAGAATATATTTGTCATGTCTAATATATTAAAATGTTTGTGTAATTACACAAAAATCCATTTGAGTGTATTTACACACACCTTTTCTGCTCTGTCCACAAATTTTAGGGCAATTGGGACTGAGGTCAGCACTTGTTAGCGGTTTACTTTGTTGTAGTTACTTAGTGGTTAGCTGAAGGGTCCTGTTTGGAAAACCAAAGTTTGATTCATGGCTAATGTCTTGAGATGTTGCTTCAATGTTTCCAAGTCACGTTCTTTCTGCATGGTGTCATCTGTTTTGTGAAATGCGCCAGTCGCTTCAGTAACAACACCTGATGATGTCACACCTGTACTTCAGCTTCCTCCTTCTCCTTTCAAATGTAACTATGACCACTCTAGACAAACACCTCAATTTTGGTTTCATCAGACCACAAGACGAATCTCTAAAAGTTGAGGTGTCCATCTCAATGTTGAATTGCAAACTCCAAAGCTTTTCATGCTGCTTTCTGGGAGATGACTTCTTCCTCAGTGATTGTTCTTACAACCAATGTCAGCGTCCGACCCATTTTACTGTGGATAATGATCTTGCTTCAGAAAGATAGTTAGTTATTTTATTTTTGTTCTGGGGTTGCTACATCCTTTTTGAATCAAACTATCCATGTGACAAAGAGATCATCTTCTTTCTCAACAGTATGTCTGGACATTTCCTTTGGATTAAATATTGCAGGACCTGCAGACATTTAGATTGTACTCAAGGATAAACCAGTTTGTGGAAGTCCACAGCTTTCTTCCTGATATCTGATTTTTATCATTTTTTCCCGTCATGTTGCATATTCTAGCTGGGCCTTAAACTATGCTGACTTGACTCAGATTGTGAGCTGTATCGTCTCAACTTTCACAAATTTCACAAAATTAAATGCATATCAAGCTTAAGCTTCAAAATTTAAAGAAAGTATAAATAAAGCTAAAATTAAAGCAAAAATATCCTCTCATTATTCTGGCATTTACCTCGTTAAAACAAAATCAGTAATATTAACTGACCTAAAACTGGAGGAAACTACTCTGCGTGAATCTAAGACATTGATTTTAAACAAAGACTTATTGTTTTTGTATAAGTCTTTTTTGCAAACATATGTTTTTAGCTGTAGGTCTCTTTGTGTGGTCACTCATTTTGTTTCTCCTGTCTCTCCCATCCTTCAACCCCACCCTGTCTGACACTCTGCCGTGCCTCCATTATCAATTCAGCTTTTAGGTTATTGATCGAGCAGGGAGGGGGTGTTTAACGCACAGCTGCGTCTTCCTTCAGCACCATGTCACTCCTCTGAATCAATCAATAATGCCCAGGAAACAGCGGATGACTAAATTGGCTCTCTTCATGTATTTTGAGAACCTGTTTTTTTTTTTCTTGTTAGTGATTAACATGTCAACATGACAACAACGTAACTGTTGCAGAACAAAGAAATTAAAATCAAGTTCCTTGCTTGTGCTTGCAAATTTTTAATGGCTATGTTATGATTGTGACTCACTGAAATAAAAAACAAATAATATCTGTATCCATTTATTTTGAAACAGAATTGATTAAGAAATGCAACATAATTCTATCAAAGCTATTATTTAAAAATATTTAACTTATTAAGTCCCACCTGGAATAATTGTATTTACCTTCGAGTGAATGAGGTGGAATAAAACAGAAGCTGATGACATAAACAGATTCAGGATAATAGATCACACAGAAGAAAAACAATCTTAATATTTAGAGCATTTAGAGCATTTTGCCTTAATTTCTGCCAAAACCTAATGTCCAGGGGGCTGTTTGTGAGTTTCTAGAAGCTGGAAAGTGTTCTGCAATCTGTCCACTCATTTTCAGGCCGAGTGGGTTGGGCTTATGCAACCTGTGTCCAGGAGGAGGAGCAGGAGTCAGCAGCTACTCTCTACTGTGAACACCTCAGATAGAGTTTAACTGTACAGTAAATGTAGGGCAAATTCACGGCTGTAAGTGAAAGGGACAGCTTATTGGGTAACAGGAGACTGAATCAAGAGTGTATTTCACCATGGAGGGTTCTGGACGATAAGGAGAGGAAGGCTGCTCACAGATAATCAAACTGAGGAAGCTACTAGAAAAAAAAAGTCTGTATGAGTGGAAGAGCGTTTGCAGGAGGCAGTGAAGCAGGGGACAGGCCCTGGAGTGAATGGGGGTGGAGGGAGTGGTTAGCGGTGCTTTCTGCATGTATATAGAGAAGGCAGAGTCTGACAGAGCAGATCCTGTTAGAGCGTGAGCCTTAGAGAAAGGAGGACTGACCTTTCAGACTCGCTACCTGTGAATGACTTCCTGAACAACACAGCTGCCAAACTGCAGGTTTCTTCTGGATTATAAACTCAAGATTTCCGTTTCACTAACAGGTAACAACTGATTTTGCTTCTGTGCAGCAGATTTGTTTCCTATGATGGATTCCAGGCAGGTGCAGCTTTACAGTTTTCAGACTTACATTGTTCTCAACTTACTTCAACATATTTTTGAAACATCTGCTGAACTTTGTTCTCTTTAGGTGTAATTTATGACTGCATATTAGTCAAGGTGTTGCTGTTTGAATTTATTTACTTTCTGGGTGTTTGATTGAGTGGTACAACATTCTAGAAGATTTATTATGGAAAGATGAATGCGAGTTAGAGATTGAGCCAGTTTGTGTTTTTTCTGGTCCTCTTGTGCCACTCAGAGAACTGTAATCCATTCACTCACCTGTTTTATTCAACACTTAAGGGGGATTGTAAGACCATCAATTACCCATGTTGGTGTTTCACAGACAGGACTGTGAGAGGGAAATAGTTCAGGAAGACCTTTTACATACATACAGAGAATTATCTGGTGAGCGGTGCCATGATATCTTCAAAGAAAGTGAAACAGTGACATGAATAGGGAGAGAATATTAAAAAGTCTGCTACTACCAGAATACTGTGTTGTATTAATTTTAGTAGAGGCTTAAGATACATGTAATGCTTTACCATTAATTATTCTGTAAAATTAATGTCCAATGTTTCAAAATATTGAATTTAAAGATAAAACTTTCTCTAACAAACTTTGACTTTGAGTCCATTTCTACCACTAGAGTTGGTTTTTATTTGAACAATTGCTACTGAGATTAAATAGATGTCTGTCATGTCACCTCTGAACTCTAATCCTTCTGTGCAGTGACAAGCTGTGAATCTGAGCTCCTCAGCTTCTGCTGTGTAAAACGTTCATGCTCATGTATATATGTGAACGTCAGTCAGTGCTGAGGGTCCATCTGCCCCGTGGCTGCAGTAGCTTGGCTACACCAGCTGTCCTGAGCTCTGGTTGAACATATGGCAGCTTTTGTTAAGCAAGCGGGAGTAAAATTAAGCTCCAGCATTAGTTTACTAAGCTAGTTAAACAAAGTGTTAGAATTTCACCAACAAAATGGTTTTAACTACTTGCATGTATTTTAATTGGGCAGCTTTTAAGTGTGCTTAACAGCTGTATAAATTATTTAAATCCCAACCAACTTTTAAGTCAACAGAAATGTTATTATTACTAACGTTTAGGAAGATTTTACTGAAATTACTTATTTGATTTACTCAAATACTTCTAATTATTTTTGCTTGACACAGCAGACATTTTTTGACACAAGCTAAAAATATTCCTCCGTAAATAAATAATTGATTATCTCTTAATCCTGGCACATTTTAGTGAGTGAATGCAGGCAAAGAGTGAACACTGGGTTCTCAACGTTAATGTGTAAGTGTGTGCTATTTATTTGCTAGACTATTAGTGCTTGACTCAAACTTTCCGCAGTTTCATAATACCCTTATACTATTTTCTACTTAGTAACTAAAAAAGCACATAAAAATATTTCTGCCTTAACGTTACTCTTCATTGTCGCAGAACATGACAAATGAGACCTTTGACTTCTTAAAATGCTTGGATTTGTAACTAATCTAATGTTGATCAACATGACATTTGCAAGCTTATTTTCTTGATTGAAAACTAAACAATTTAATTAGTTAATACTTAGTAACTTCCTAAATTAATTTGTAACCATTTTGAGAGGAGAAATATTTTGGAATATGTTGCTGTACATTACAATACCTTATCAGAGTTGCCATGAATTATTTGCTCACCATTAAAACTTTGACCTGAAGGCCAGAGCAGCTCTGTGAACACCTGGGTTGGTGTTTTATTGCACTGCTGTGAATCTGCTTCAACTAAACTCTTGTCTTAAAGA
The DNA here is from genome assembly GCA_903066825.1 of Alfaro cultratus. NCBI lineage: Eukaryota > Metazoa > Chordata > Actinopteri > Cyprinodontiformes > Poeciliidae > Alfaro > Alfaro cultratus. Next base: position 42,880 of record CAEFZX010007699.1, on the reverse strand, counting down.
GCAGACCTCCTGCCCATCCTGTGCTGCCATTTGCTTGTGGGTATTGGACACCTAAAAAAACGCATTCAGGCAGAGTACAGCCTTGCTATCATGTGCGTAATGTTCATTGTGAGTGGATTCCTGATTTGACAATCAAAGCTGCTATTTATGAAAGCAGCTGGGCAATTCTTCCGGTATGTCTGCATGGACCCACCCTGTCAGAAACCTGAAACCAGCGCTCTCCAAGGCGCATCCAAAACAAAGGAATGCATGGATCAAAGTTTGCAGTCAAGAAAAAAATAGAGCAACATGTAAACATGTACAAAAATGGACTTTGTGGTTATTACTATAGAAGGAAGTATTTTTATAATAAGACACAGTCACATAAAAACAAACAACAAGCTCTGACATATTACTTCTAATAACCATGCTACTTGTCGGGCTGTTTTAAAGCATTCAGTGTCCCAAAAGTCCAGGAATCATTTTGTGGTTGTTTTCATTTTTTTTTTTTTTGCTGAAGCATTTAGTTTGTCTTGGCTGTTTTAAAGGAAAGTCATTAAAGAAAAGGTCAGTCTGTAGGAATCCCTTTAGATTGTGTTTGGACCATGAGCTTCTGAAGTTGCCCAAACTTCTGTGTAGTGTGTGAGTCTGTTCTGCCAAGCTTATGGCTCAATGGATGTGTGTGGGTGTGAATCATAGAGGAGAATGTGCATGGGGTATTGGCAACTGTCCTAAATGAATGATTCATTACTCTCTAACCTCCATACTTTGGAAGTTTAAAATAAAAAAATAATTTGTTTTAATGACACATAAAACCATGCTTGTGTGGAATAAAATCAACTTTATATGTTCATTTCTAAGACCATTTCACTTCTTCTTCTTTGGTTACAGATTGATGATGGGTCCTATTGTTTTGACTGCGTTGGTGCTGCTTCTGGTTGCACAGGAAGGTACCACAGACAGAATCCAAAACAGAAGAACCAAAAGGGAGCTGGCCAGTCCTCTGCATGCTGGCGGTATTAGGGACCCATACGGCTCCTACTGCCACAGACGAGGAGGCTGCTGCCCCGGCAGAGACGACCTGTGCACCGTGCCCTATCTGGATACCATCTGCTACTGTGATTTGTTCTGCAACCGAACCGTCTCCGACTGCTGCCCGGACTTCTGGAACCGCTGTCTGGGCATCCCGCCACCTTTCATTGGTACATAAGGGTGATATGTGTTTGTTTGTGCTTCGCTTACTTTTCTAAGGGTCTGTGATCAGAGCTGTTGAGGCTCAGTCACAGCGGCATACGGCACTCTGCTGACACCTACAAATGAATTACAGTGACACATTGTTTTACCCCTCAACAAAGTTTCAGCTACATGTGCAACAACTATGAACCAGCTTTGTTTCAGATCAGAGAATGAACTGAAACTCTGAAAATTAACTCCTTTAACACTATTGGTCACCATAAAATCCTCTGTAAAAATATTCATTCCAGTTAAACTTTTTCACATTTCTCATCTTATGACAACAAACTTGAATGTATTTTATTGAGATTTTATGTGATTGGGTTGGGCTTTTTGATGAATTTATCAAACATCACAGCTTGTTTTTGACAGATGTTTTTTCCTCCTTTTTTATTACTCATATTAGTTAACTTTCATTACTCTAAAATAAAGACAGAATGAATTTAAATTAGCAGCCCCACTAAGCCTCAAAAGTATTTCACAGGTAAAGCACATTTACTTTGTTGAGTCTTAGCAAAGTGTGCAGATGGTTCATATTATTACCACCTATTCTAATAATCAGTATACAGAAATATTTCCATGCCAAATTAGGAGTTGATTCAGAGTACAACAGATATACATCAGTATAGTGTTTATTGATGTGTTAATTTATTAGTCTATTTAATTATTTGTATTCAAGTGCATTATATTCCATTCATCAGGTCTATACAGTTATTTCTGTCAGGACATTTAAATCTGTCAGTCCAATGTTTCCTAAAAACCTGGCAACAAACATTATTGCTTCTTTCCTCTAAATGTTGCTGTTCCTGTTGATCAAATCCAAGGGTGTGAAAGTTCACTGCTTGCTGCCATTTTGGAGAGTAATTTTACAAATTAAAGTCTCACCATCTGGATTATTGTTTTATGATATTACAGGTATTTCTGTACGACCAGGTGAAAATATAAAGTTAAAATGGCTTTTAATGAGCTTAAAAAAACTACTTCTCAACTGCTTCACAAAAAAAAAAAAAAATCCAGGTCAGAGTAATGAAATAAAATAAATTAAATGAAGAAATATTCGCATGGTATTTTTTCTAAGTTACACAACCTTAGTGTAGAGCAAATGATATAACCACAAATCATTTCAAAAATAACACCGGTTGGTTGAATATTTATAAAATAAATTGCAAACGTCAAACAGCTGGTAAAAGATAACTAATATAACTAACAGGAATTATGATTAGCATTCTGCCCTCCTTGGCCTTTTCAGTGCAAACACTTCAGCAAACATTAACTGATACTCCTCTCCTCCAACCATGATAATGAACACGTGGCTGCAGTTGGAGCTCAGCGGCTACAGCACCGCTCTCTCAGTGCAAAGGTGGAGAAGGTGCCGTCGAGAGCAAAGACCTTCAGTGACGGAGATCAGGGCAGGAAACAGTGGGCTTCTTATTAAATAGGAATGAGGAGGAGGGGTGTACAACTGAACCGGAGGAGATCAGGAGAAAGAATGTGGGCTATGTGGTAGGAGAGACAGACAACGAGGGGTAGAGGTGTGTCGTTGTCTAGTCAGCAGGTTGCAGGTCTTTTTGAGGTGTGAAGCCAAATCATACTTTGTTAAACATCCTATTAGGAATAAATGCATTCCTTCCAAAAGTGAGAAATGGTAGAGATTTAATCTGCAACTTGCTGCAGCAAGTGAGTTATGACAGACCAAGATAGACAGCTGTGAGTTTGGAGGATTGGTGTCGAAGGTCTCGGTCATAAATCACAATCAGCTCAGGGACCTGTAGTAAATTTTGTGCCAAGTCATTTTTTAAATTCCACATGGCGCTGACACCCTGAACAACGGTAAATCAGGGGGTAGATAAACTGAGTCACTGAGTCTGTCACTGACTCAGTGTAGTTTTCTCAGTAGCAGGGTCCAAACTTCAAGAGGAGGAGGGTCAAAGTGATTTAAAAAGAAGCTGAAGCTGATTCATGGTTTCTTAGTCAGAAATGGTTTCCCTTGCTGAAGGACTTATGTCACAAGAAGTGTTTTCCTTCCCTCCATTCCGGTGGAGGTGGAGAAGCAGAGTATAAAATAGTTAAACCATGAGAGCCCAGGAAGCCATGGGAATGGAGGAAAGGAGCTAACTCTACATTCCTACACTGGATTACTGAAGCTCAGAGCTACTTAGACCTCACATAAGCTTTATGTGTGTGTTTGCTGATTATACACTCTAATATGTGTGCGTCCATCTTGCATCGCTACGTTTAATTTCTGTGTTGGTATTTCTTTCAGATTAGTTAGAGGATCAGTTTTGTTTAACCACATCAAACCTGTGTATATTAAACCCCAACTCTGTCTCTTTTCAGATATCTGTGAAAGAAATGGAAACAAGTTTTATACAGGGCAAACATACAAAGAAAACTGCAATTTATGGTACGTAAGCCCTACTTTTCCATTCTTTTTTCTACACACATGGCTTCAAAATTGAATGTTTTTCCTTCACCTCTTTGAGGGATTTTTCTCTGTGTTCACTGTACATGCATTCAAGAGTATTATACTAATATAGAAGGTCAACAGTTTAAGTTGAGGTTGAAACATCCAAAAATCAACTTCTTAATAAATGCTTTTATCTCACTTTTGTGTCCTGCAAAAGCATTCATACCCCCTGAAGCTTACCACACTTTGTTACAATCACAAATCCTGATTTGTTATATGTTATAACTACAAATGACTTCAAAATAGCTTTTATTTTTTTCCAACAAAAAACTGAAAGGGGTTTCCATTCATCCTTTTTTGAGTGACATGAAGCATTGTGCTGTGAAATAGACCAATCAATGATGTGTCCACCTGAAACCTTCACTTTTGACATGATGGGCTGAACCTTGATTTCTCCAAATGTGGTGCTTGCAGTGAAATCTAAAGGGTTCAGATTAGGCCTCATCCGACCTCTCTATATTCTCAGTGTTCGATCTCCAGCAGCAAATTTTAAAGAAGCTTCAGCAAGTCTTTACTTCAGGAGTTCAGCTTTAACATTGCAATTACTATCTAAGTTCTCCTTACTTTTACCTTTCATATCACTTTGTGCAATACTTTAGTAATATAAAAACTTTTATAGGGCATCAATTTTTAGTATACCAACTGATTTTGATGTGCAGATAACAGCAGGAGCAATTTCTAAACACTGACAGATTTCATCTGTCTTTCTTTCAAAACTTTTTTATACTTTTTTGCAAATCCTTTTCTTCGTGTGTTCAATAATTATTCCCTATACATAACTTAATTTATGGACTAATTTAAATAAAATCAATAGTCTGTGTCTGCAGGACAAAAGTAGCAGCAACACAACTCAAACTAAGACAAAACAAGACCCATAAAATTTCCCCTTATCTTCTATTAGCAATATTGTGTTTACAGACAGCTGTTTCATGTTGCCCTGAGTTACATGGCCAATTTGATTGTAATTGAAGTAGTTTTCCTGTTTAGCTTCTACTTTGGCGTAGATAAAAATGCTATTAACTTCAAAGGACAAAAATGAACCTGGACCCAGTGAGACAAAGCTGCTTGGTGCTTGTTTTGACTCCTCATGTAAATTCCAATGTGAATCTTCTTGGTAGTGCTGATTTATTTTTCCTGTTTGCTGATCTTGAAGGACTTGTTTACATCTCCCTCCCTCACTTCAGCGTTTCTAAAAGCATGATTTGGAAAGACTTTAAGTGATAGCAAGCACCGAGTGACTACAGAGTTCATGTGGTTATTTTTCTGTGTTTTTCACAGACATGCAGCAGATCTGGAGAGTAAAAGCAGGAAGAAATGAAAGTTACATTTCTTGACTGTCAAAGCGTGGGCTATATTCATACTGACCGATCATTATGACCAATTCTGGACAGCTTCAGTGGTCTGTTCAGTTTGGGATTTTATTTGATTGTAAGAGTGGCATCTGAATAATGTTTACTGGGAACATTACTTTATTTTTAGCCAGCAATTTTTTGAATCAAGCCAGTCTGACCCCTCAACTCAGGGAAAACTGCAGGACTTTTATGGAAACGCTGCAGCACAAAACAGTGAAACTAAACCAAAAGCAGCAACTTTTTCAAAAGGGTTAGCAGGATGACATTTTAAAGAACAACAGAATGTAGAAAAATAACTCATAAGAACAATTACATGAATAGAAAAAATATTTTTGTAAAACAACTTTTTTTTTCTTTTTCCATTTTTTGTATGGCCTGCCTTGGCAGCTTAGACACCCACTGGGTAGACACCCAACATCTTAAGACAAAAAATATATTTTTAGTCCTGTATGTTTAGCACAAGAACACAGAAAACTGTAGTACTACTTAACTGGCAAGAAGAACAACAAAGTTCTGTCTAATCAGGACAGTTTATGCTTTACAAGTAGTTCAAGAGCAAAACTCTGAAAAATCCTCCCACTGGGAAACCTCCCAATGCAGTGTAGATCTTTACAGTAACCATGCCCATTTATAATTTCTCACCATTCACACAAAAGCTGTCAGGCAGCACATGACAATAAGGTTCGGCCCAGATAGTGTGTCAGCCAGAAGTTGCAAGATTTCCAGAACTGCAGGAAAAGAACGATGTACTTTTGTTTCTTCTGATGCTGGAATGGGGAACAAATTTCTCTGTCCTTGTGAAGTAGGTCCTTTATTTTCTTAAATGTGTTTTGCAAAATTGTAATTGTGTCTTTAAGATCAGCCTGTAGTGCTGAGTTTTAAGCTTTTATTGCTTTTTTCGCCCATGTGATCTTGAGTGTGTTTTGAACGTCAGAATCCATATGATCAATGCTATAAAAAGACTAACAGGGAAAGATGGATTATGACTCCAAGCTAAGTCCAAGCAGGTCAACAGAAAGCTCAATGTCTTTCTGTTCCTGATCCTAAACCTGTTTCCCCATCTAGCAGAAATTCTTATGGATGCATAAGCTCCCACATGTGCTCCATAAGGCCATACGCATGGCTTCTTTAAAATGTTACACCACACAATGACACAGAAGGGAAACTGACACTCCCTTTTCCTACTCCACTTATTAATTTGCCAATGTGTGTTCTCTTAGCCCTGCAGGGTGGAGATCACAGTTTCCTCTTAGAGCTGACAGCCAGCTCTCAGCTGGCTCCCTCTAAGCTGTCTCGTTAGCAGCAGTCAAGCCATTTAAAACTTGAATCAGTTTCTCCTACATGTGGCTACTGGTTGTAATAGAATGGGGAAGCCTGACTGTCGACCTAATATAGAACTGACACTTCAAAAAGCCCTGCAGGGTGATATACACCTCTCCGCATTACAGTTGATGCCTGGAACTACTCTGACTGGAAAGAATGTGTTGCAGAAGAGCTTATGAAAAGAAAAAAAAATCCTAATATGCACCTTTTCTTGCCTGTCTGATATATTTCTGAGGTCTTTTCTCTGTGAAATCACCATGTCTGTACATAATCATTATGAAACATCACACGTTCAGGACAGTCTGAAGAACTCACTTTGATTGGGCTTCTTGTGCGTCCAGCTAGATATCAGCCAATGGCATTAATTTAAAATCTTAACTACATAAGTATCTAAACACACAAGGTTTTGAGACACTATGCAGCATGTCATCTGAGCATGAATGTGCTTGTTCTGTTTTTAATAGGTAGTGTGAATGTTAAATATGGCTTCGCATTCTTGTCACTGCACTCATTTTATTTCAAAATCTCTCCTTATGTTCATAACTCCGTCATCAAACACATCCCGCTGTGCCCAGTCATTAATGTGCAGATGTGCTGCTTTTTTGACTTTCTGTTTCTGAGATCTGTGATGCCTGTGTTCTTGTTGAAAACAAAAAGGCTAACGATCGTCATCTTGAAATATTTTCATGTACCCATTGAGAAACTAGCCAGTGCTTTGCTGGTATGAAATCCCCTATTTTAAACATAATGTGAAATTGTGAACTTGAGCATTGCCTTTGCACATACTGTATGTGTCTTAGACACTTTGGCAGGAAATGTTGCAATCAGGTGAGTTACTCATTCTGCTGGTTTCTGTGTGGTAAAAAGTAATTGAACCGGTTCATCATTGTGCATGCTCAGTAACTGCCTCAGGTAGGTACTTTCTTTGTAAATGGTGAACCATCCCATACAGACATCAACAGTGTTACTTGATGACTTCATTTTTTGAGAAACTCTTAAAGTAAAAACATTTTTATAATGCTACATTTATGATGTAAATGAGCATTAATAAATTATCTCTGGTATGTATTTAAAATAAACCAAAATTGATATGAGCATATGAAAAAGTTAAACTTAATTTATGCAAAAGATTTTTAAATGAAGCAGAGGCTGTAATTGGAATATATAATTTATAATTTTGCTAGTTAGTATGCAGCATAGTTAAATTTCACATCATCTGGCATAACTCTGAGCTCTAGATAGCAACTGAGTGTTTACAATGAGAACATTTTTATGTCTTGAATATGCGTCAACATGAATAAGTAGTGTACAAATGCCTCCTTTGCTCTGATCAATGAGCAAAGGAGGCATTTGAATTTTGAGCAAATTTGAAACCTCTATAAACAAAGTCTTTATGGAGTTTGCATACATCCTGACTGATTCTCTGTCCTGATGTTATTAAAACTGTTCCCATCAGACATTAAAATCCATTCAGAACTCAAAGATCATAATTGCTTCTCACAGATTGGGCTTTTGGTTTGAACAATAAACAGGAAATTTACTCATTCAATTCCCCTGAATGATTTTAGGAAAACAAGTGGGATCAAGGAGACCTTTTGGCAAGACGTTGAAACAGTTCTTAACTATTCATTGTTGCGTTGCCGTAAGTTCAGCTGTGTTGAACTTTTAAAGCTCTTCGGTCAACAGCAACATAAAATAATGTGTAAAACAGCTTGTCATTGAAATTAAAAGATTTTCAGGATGTTTTAGTCATTTGCCTTGATGCATAAAAGAAGAAAAGACAAATTAAATCCATGTATTTTTCAATGACTCATCAGCGTGAGTCAGCTGTCTGATTCAGTTTTTGTCACGCACAATTTTCATGGACAGACATGAGGACAATTTTATTGGGTCCTAACATTAAAATGATGAGAAAACAACACATTTTTGAATTCAGGTTATGTAAAAAATTGTTTTAGTTTTAATAAAATAATACAAAATATGTTAATATTCAGAGTTGTGCTCCCTCAATTGTCAGACAACACAAACATATGCAGGCACACTCCTCCAGAGTGAGTCATTAGGAAGTAAATTACTTCAAAGTATCACAGCAATAAAAGTCTCTGTGTCATTATTCAGATCCTGCTGTCTTATCTTGCTGTCTTGTAAAACTTGACTGGTTTTCTTCATTTGAATGTTTCCCTAAATCTTTCCATATTTTTTTTCCAGTTTCTTCCTCTTGCATTCCTCTGTTGATTCATCTCCTTTTAGGAATCCCACTGGGAATCTGCACACTGATCTTTGATTGGGTGTTTTTATTGGAGTTGATTTTATTCATTGTTGATTCTATAAATGTGACTAGTGATTTTGTGCAGCTGCGGTCAGCATTTGATGACCCCCATGCTTTCTGTCTTGGTGTCTTGCAGCACATGTGGGTCCTCGGGACGCTGGGAGTGCGAGCAGAATGCTTGCCTTATTGAGCCTGACGTCATCACTGCCGTCAACCGAGGAAACTACGGGTATAAACAAACAAGCAATCATGACGTTAATGCATTTAATTGCTGTTTTAGTGTGGAGGTTTTTTGAAGATAGAGAGTGATTCACATGTTGCAAGATTTTTTTCTTATTCTTTCTGTTTTCAGATGGAAAGCTGCAAACTACAGTCAGTTATATGGCTTGACTTTGGATGAAGGCATCCGATTCAGACTGGGCACAAAAAGACCTTCCAGCACTATTATGAACATGAATGAGATTCAGGTAGATCCAATCTTCATCCCTGTAAATAAGGCTAAGCTGCCTTGACTTTGTCACATTTTGTAATATTACAAACACAAATGTCAATATATTTTGTCAGGATTGTATAAATTTTGTCAGGATCGTATTCAGTAGAGGCTGTTGCCTGGTTCAAATTCTGGTCTGGGGTCTTTCTGCATGTTGCATGTTATCCCAGTGCATGCATGGGTTCAGTCGGGTCCTCTGGCTTCCCACAGTCCAAAGACATTTTAGGTTAATTGGTGTCCACCTCTTCTTGCCTATTGACCACTGGAGATAAGCATCAGGACTCCTTTGGCCTCACAAAGATGAGCGGTATAGACAATGAATGGATACAATGGAACAAGACAAAAATGAGTGAAAAGGAAACATTTTTTATGAGAAAAATGAACATTTACAACATCAAGTCCTGCTTCTGTTTGTGCTTTTGCAAGTTTATTTTCTGTCCTACATGTTGTTCCATTCATTTTCCCATCAACACACATCCCATAGTATGATACTGCAACTACCATGTAACAAATTTTGTTTTAATGTAATAACTCAAGACCTTTATAGAACACATTAATATTCCATCTAGACTGAAATAGATGAAAAAATATCAAGAAAAAAGAAAAGTGATACTAAAAAGCATCTATAACATGTTCAGTACATTTAAAGAGGACAACATATTCCGTGATTGCTGGAGGCTGCATGCTTAAGCAGCAGGTGGGAATGTGCCACTCGGTTGTGCCTTTTACTTCTTTACAGGCTCCCACATGCTTCCTCATCAGTGAGGCCCGATCAAAACATTTTTCACTTAATGAGGGGGTTTTGTTGTTATGCGATAGAGGCCCTCCTCTCATTGGCTCCATCTTTGTTTACATTCTGCCCAGACAGATTACATAAGACGGAAGCAAAACATTGAGCAACAACCAAGACGAGGGAGGCAGGATAAAGAACCACCCCCGTTTAGTTCATGCTTTCCATCCATCCCCACCCAAACAGACTCCTTCTGCTATCAGCATGTCCTTACCTGTGTCCCTACCAGCATCACAGCTCGTTCACACCTCCCCCCCACCTCTAAATTGTACAGTCTGGGATGCTGTGATTACATGACTTACTGTAGCTGAGAACCCCAAACAAAAACATATCTGCCAACATATTCTTGCATAATTTGTCTCTTTTGTCACAATGGCTGCATTTTGGACTTTGACCCTGCAGAACTACAAATCTTAAAACAGCAGCACATTCCTTAGTTATATATCAAGTGGCTGTCTCTTTGCTCTGAATAACGCCGTCATTAATCAGTGGAATGTGGTGCAGGTAGCCAAAGTTTTTATGAGACAGAGGGAAGTTTATTAGACAGAAGTGTCTACTCCGTTATCACACCTCACCGGCGGACTGGGGGAATGTCCAGCCTCGAGTCTGCTATCTGAGAGTTATCTGCGAATGAATGCATGCCTGAAAAATGCATTCAGATTTACACTGATGTAACTGTACGGTTCAACGGGGATCAAAGGTTCTTGTGTGACCCAGGTCTAAATGGTCCTAATTGCCTCTGCAGAAGCCTCTTCCTCTGCCGAGTTGCTTAGCAAACTTATGTAATCTTGTTGGGACCCAAACTTGTCAGACGAAAGTATTTTAATTGCACCTTTTACATGGACAGGACAATTGTTAAATATTTAACCGTTCTGACCTCACTGGACTTCTTTGCACATTCTTCATCCAGGAGTTACATAAGCCTGAATGTTAATCAGATTTATTCATTTTCAGGGTATATTTTAACACTTTACATAACTGTTCATGTCAGTGCAGCCTTTGAACGTTTAAATTGCAAAACCAAACAAACAAACAAGAAACCCCATGAGTTAAATACTGTTTTATTCTGCTCTTACAGATGAACATGGACCCTCAGAATGATCATCTACCGCTCTACTTCAACTCACTGGAGAAGTGGCCCGGAAAAATTCACGAACCGCTGGATCAGGGCAACTGTGCCGCCTCATGGGCTTTTTCAACTGCAGGTGGGTTTTGAGGAGAACTCACTCTGTGAGTGAGCAAAGATGCACAAGCATGAACAGGCACAATGTTTAGTCTTTGCGTCTTTTCACCAGCTGTGGCATCAGACCGAATCTCCATTCAGTCCATGGGTCACATGACTCCTCAGCTGTCGCCACAAAATCTTATCTCCTGTGACACACGCAACCAAGGAGGCTGCGCAGGAGGCCGAGTAGATGGAGCCTGGTGGTACCTCCGGCGTCGTGGGTGAGAACCTTGCGTGTCCCGCAGAAAATAAACGTACTCTTATGTATACAAAAGCCTGAAATTATCTTCTTTTTTTATTAAAGAGTTGTGACAGATGACTGTTACCCATACCAACCTCCGCAACAAACCCCAGCAGAGGTGGGGCGTTGCATGATGCAGAGTCGCTCAGTGGGGCGAGGCAAGAGGCAAGCCACACAGCGTTGCCCCAACACACAGAACTACCACAATGATATCTACCAGTCCACTCCGCCCTACAGGCTCTCATCCAACGTAAGAATTGCACAACCACAAAAACATCTCATAAGCAGATCAACAACAACTCACAGAAAGCATGCATGCGTGCATAAACATCGACAATCATGCCTTCTCCTGCGCATAGTGCCACACATAAAATGAGATAAAAATCATTAGATTCTCCACATTTAATTTTCCGTGTAAAATATGCATGGATTTGTCAAATTTCATCATGCAGGAGACACAACCCACTTGATTTATTGTTTATTTTTGATTTACTAGTGAGTGTCTTGCAGCATTATGCCTAGTAACAGATCTATAGTGTCCTCCATGTTTATTGGTAGCCCTGATCATAAAAATATATATATAAAAAAACCTGAAAATGAATTCATCTTTTATTACAGTAGCCTAATTTCACACAGTAGAAATTTAGAGAAGTTTTCTTTGATTTATCTGTACACAAAGGGGACTTTGCATCTTTAGCTTGTTGTAAGTACTCGCTTATAATAAGGATATAATATTCATTTAATATTCACAGTTATAGGAACAAACTACTACTACTATTAGTCCTACAGCTACTACTAATGATAATAATACTAATAATTTGATGCACCATTTCATGAAATAATTGAATTGACAGATAAATAAATTTGATGTGAGCAAGTCAGCAAGTTTAGTGAGTAGCTGCTTTTGTGTGGACATCCGCTTTGCTCTCCTGTCTTTGTCATCTGAAATAGTTTGAGACAGAAACAAGAAGTCACGATTAAAAATGTAAATAGTCATATATACAATAACTATCAAACCAGATTTATTGCTATATTGTCCTTATTTTGCAGACGATAAATATGCAGATTGCTGTATTTAATTTATATCTGCAAGAGCTTTATGGCATTTTTATACTAATTGTTACAATTTAACATGATTTAATTTGAAATATATGGACAAACCAATCACTGATAGTATTACGCCGGCTTACAGACTCCTCTATAGAAATGTACGTATAAAATTATAATTTATTGCCATATAAAATCTTTGAGATTTACTGGAAATTAGATTGATGTTTTTTTTATGACATTATCCTAATGTTCTGAGTGCCATTTTCTTTACAGCTTTTAAGAGTTTAGCAAATCAAAATATCGATGAGTGGACATAAGAGCATGTCAGTAAAGCAGTGGTTACTCTAAATGATTACAGACAGTAAAACGGTAGTGCGCCTTTTTGATTCTGACTATAAAAGATGCAATGTTTCATCTCCACTGACCTGCAGCCCAGTTTGGGTTTTATCTGCCAGAATCAGTCTGCTAAATGATAGATAATGATTTTCTAAATCATTATAGTCTCTTGTTTCTGCCCCCTGACTGGCTCTGAAGTCAATATGGAAGGCATTAAGAGCAGCAGGCCCTGATAACTCAATTTCTTATATCTGAGTTTTTATTCCAGGGGGATTAGATTTCATCCTCTCTGTTTCTCAGACCAGATCTGCCTGTCTCATTCTCCTCGGCTGTAAATTGTTTTGTTTTGTTTTGTTTCATCGTTTAGGAAAAGGAGATTATGAAGGAGATCATGGACAATGGTCCTGTGCAAGGTAAGGCATTTTGCCTAACATAAACCTGCGTTCTTTCACTAAATATGATAATAAATATATTTTTAACATTTACTCCTAACTTTCTGTTAAAAAATAAAAATAAAAGGTTCAGACCATGCTGTGGCATCCTAAACCTTTATCTAGACAATCTTACCCTGTGATGCCATGTTTGACCCTCTGACCCTTGTGACTTTTGTCCAGGGTTTCAACTCTGACCCCAGTAACCGAGTCAAATGATTGACTTTTATACCAAAGGGGTTGACCTGATTTTCCTTGACAGTCTGTCTCTGTCTGGTGCTCATCTGGGCCATTGTCAAGTACTTTAAAATAGAAAAGTCACATGTATATGTGTGTGTGCAAAGTGGGTGTGTGTGTCTTTTCTAAACCTTTGCTAGCTTCATGCACAAAGTTATTGTTCAGAAGAACAGGCAGGAAGACTTGTTGGCCTCATATCAAGTTTCCTTTTGACATTAAAGTTGCTCCTTGTCACAAAGCTAACAGGGCATGTGTGCGTGAGCTTTTATGTTATATTTATTTATTTGTTCATGAGTCATTCCAGTCGTCTACAGCAGGAGAAAGGCATTCACTGCAACTCATTGTGCCTTGTGCACAAATCAAACCTCTTGAACTTTTACGTATTCTGTTACATTACACATTTTATTTAATCAAACACAAAGCAGTGGAAACTTGCTAGGTGGGAGAAACAGTAAAACATGACTTCTAACTGCACGTCTGCATGTCTCCATCATCTTTGCATATGAAAACACTACTGTGTGCCTCTCGACTTCTTCTCTTATTAATGCTTTCCTTGCCCAAACCTTTCAGATTAGTTGGATGTCTTACAGGCTTTGCAGTTCTGGCATAATCCTTTTATTTTCAGGCGATAGATTAAAGCGAACTCTGAGATGCTGAAAATCTATGATATTATTTTATAACCTAACTCAGCTTTAAATTTGAAAGCTGAGTGAATAAGGAGTGAATATAAATTCACAGCATGTTTTTCAGATTTTTTTATTAAAAAGCTAAATTTTTTTCCTTACACTTCATAACAATGCACTAGTTTGTGTTGGACTGTTCTTTAAAATCGTAACAAAAAAAGAGGTTATGTGGTGACAAAATAAGAAAAAGTAGTTTTACAAGATACTCACACAAGAACACACACAAACACAAACAGATTAGCCTTCTCTGATGTCTGAATGTGTTTGACTTTGGGGTCCAGTTGCTCTTAAATTAATCCATATTTGGATAAGATTTTATCCCTTCACTATTATAGATCCAAGAAAGTATGTGTTTTAATCTGCCCTCTAATTATTCCTGTTTGTTTGTTCTTACAGCTATTATGGAGGTCCATGAGGACTTCTTTGTCTACAAGAGTGGGATCTACAAACACACTGATGCCAGCTTTGCCAAACCGCCACAGTACCGCAAACATGGCACGCACTCGGTCAGGATCCTTGGGTGAGTCCCTGCGATGCAGTTCCAGTTAACAACAGGTCATTTTTGGTTTGCTTTCTGAGTTTAGTCATCTGGTGGCTATGAGACTTTTTAGGTTGAACATAAGCACACAGAATATTAGATGTGACTTTTAAAATGTTGTGTGATTTATGAGTAAAAAAATGACACAAAAACTTACGTCAACCAAACTGATCAAAGTCTGGATAAATATTACATTGTTCATTAAATTGAGAGTCTGTTTTCCCTCCTTTCATACATAAAAGTATTTATGAGAAGGTGGATTACTCCTTTATGGAATAGCTGCCTGATTTGGGTTGAGTTCAAATTCTCCCCTTGCACGTGTGTTTGCCCAAAGCCAAAAATGTTCTTGTGAGTAAGCTTCCCACCCAGACTCCTGCTCTTAGAGACACACCTTTGGCTCCACTCCTTGGTTTGCTCCAGACAGCGTTCACCCTTCCGCCATCCTGTAACTACGGTGACCACAAATATGCAGGCAGGTAGCCGACTGACACACCTGGAACTGCCCACCACCACCCTGTGTCTCTCATTATTCCTCCGTCCTTTCTGCTTTCGAGCCTCATCTCCTCTGTTGGCTCTCTGTGCGCAGACAGTCCGGCTTTGCGTCTTTTTCACCTCCTTGAATCCAGACTAAAATAAACCCGTTATCATTTAGACAACCCCCCGGCCCCCAGACAGACAGGTGCTCGTTTCATGCTGCTGCACGTCTCATACGGAGGACAATAAGAGGCCAGAGGTTTCGACCTTTGAAATATCATCAACAAGCCTTCTACTCATACATATTTGACAAGAATCTTCCCTGGAGTTCATTGGGCAGGTTTTGACATATGTCTGTCGTTAGACAGATAAAATCACCCAAATGTGACGTAAAAGTAAGAAAAATTAACAACTGGCTTTCAGAATGTCAAAGTGTCTACCGCAAGGGTTGAAGAATGTGTTTGGAAATAGTTGTTTATCACTGTGTGACCAGATCCCGCAGGGACAACTGTGAAAAACCCCAGACAGGCCAATTAAGCCTGATGATTGAAGCATTTTTTTTCTCTACCTGTTTGGTCAATTATGGGAAACTTATCTGCTGCTTTCGTTGTCAGCATCTTTTTCACGTATGTAACATGTCTCTTTGAAGACCTTTAATTTGATAACAGGAGCTTCAAAATGATTCTCACATGTGTCATAAGAACTTCTTCTTGAAAACGTTGCATTCATTTATCTTTGGATCCCACCCTGTGAGGTTTTGTGGGACAGCCAGATTCAATAAGATGTTGTGTCTTTGTTGTAGGCAAGGTTAGATTTAAAAGACGATACATTCAAAGAAACACCACCTGTTGATTTGCAGACAGCTGTGATGGTGGATTTACTTTTAGGAGAGTCCAACAGGAGGTTTCTCAGTTCGTTTTGCTTCTTTTGGGGATCACAATCTTGTCAGCTCATCCAAACAGACATTAGAAAATGTGATCGTTGGATACTCGCATTATAAAATCACCTAATAACGACACAATAAAGTTGAATATAAGTGAAAAGTTAGTTTATCTTAGGAGCTAAATTTAAAAAATAATTCTCATAAGTATGGGCTGGCTCTTATTCAGTCCACAGCTTTTGAGAATCTCCTCAAAACCTTTGAACGGACTTTGTTTCACAATCCTCTCAAAGCTCTTGTTATACCTGTAATGTGTGTACCTTTTTCTAACACAAATGTGTGTTACAAACTTGTGGAGGTAGAGAAGGGAATCACTGTCTGCTGGAGAACTGTCAAGTCTGCAGTTTTCCACGTGGTTGTGCAGGCCATCGCATAACATGTTGAGGTTAAAAATCCTTCATGTGGGCACAGCGGTGTGACTCATATACAGAGGCCTCGACTTGGCCATCACAGGTTTGAGTTCTGGCCTGATGACCTTTGCTGCATGTCTCCTAAAATTCATCAAAAAACTCAAAGACCAACAAAATAGCATTGACACTATGGTTTATCTAAATGCGGGCAAATTGCTTTTTCACAGATTTAAAATGGAAGTACAATAGGTTTGAAAAGAGCAGTCAAACTGGATGCAAACTTTCGCTTATTTCTCTTTACTCAATTCCGTTTTTGGTGGTAAATGCTGACACTAACATTGTTGTTCCTCGGTGCTGCTCTCGTTGAGTGGATGTATCTCTGGCAGGTTCATATGGAGATGAGGTAGTTGAGTGCTGCTGTGGTGTTTTGCGGTGTTTTGCAGCCCAAACATGCCACAGGCATCAGTGTGTTTACACAGGCCAAATCCTGTAGCTGTGTGTCCTTTAAGCCCAGGGCCTGGGAAAGTTTGCAAAAAGAGCATTGAGGTCCAACGTGGTGGAAAGAGCATTGTCTGGGACGCTGATCCTTACCTCACCGGACAGAGAAAGGGGGATCAATCGGCCTGAGAAGGGGTACGAAGGGAGGGAAGAGGGGAGTATACGCACAGGCATAGTGGTATGCCTATCATTGTCCATGAGTGAGTGAGGGAGCTTATTGTGGGTCTGATAAGAGATAAGTATTGGTCTGATTCTGTCTGGCTCTGTCTCTACCAGTAAATACGCTGGAAGGCATGCACATGGGATCTCCCACAGACACACACATATAAGTATAGGTGTGTTTGTTCCTCATTCGCAAACACCGACCTTGATTCCCTGCTCTGTTTCAGACTCCTCTTGCCGCATGTTGTTGATACAGCAGCGTCTGTTTTTAGTCACACCGACGTTTGACCACAGTTAAGAAAACACTAAGCCCAGACGGTGATGGACAGCTGGCACTGCCGGCCGGTGTTGGGGAAAGCGTATTAGTTGGCAGAGAGTCCGACCTTCCGCTCTGTTTCCCCACATTCCTTCGCTTTATAAAAAGATAACAAGGGATTGGACACCGGGAGTCTTTTGGGAAATGAAAGGCCCGGAGTGCAAAAACAGGATGGGAATTGGCTTTGGGAGAATGTTTTGATGATGCTAAGCAGAGACTGTCGGGGCTGGCAGCCGCTTTGGAGACCATAGTGGGAATTCATGGGCTGATGCCAGGGTTTCCAGAGAGCAAATCTGTTGGCAAGCACAAGGAGTAAAGATAAGGTTCACATGCTGTGCCTGTATGTTTTTAGATGTTTTATCCTATGTTGGTGGACTGAGGTAGTGTTCATTTCCTCATAACCTATCCCTTGTTTCCATGTCTGGAGGACGGAAATGCCCATCAAAACGGGGAATTCCATGTTGTTCGGATAGGAATAACATCTGGGTGTGAAAAGGGAGCGACAAAGCTATAAATAGCTGGTTTTTAAGATGTTGACAAGATAAAAATAATTCATACAGTTAGCATGTACTTTACCCTGACTGTCATGTTGTATAGAAATGTTTGCAATAGATATGTTTGGAAACATACAGTTAATCATCATAGAATGCAACTTTTTTACATTTCTACTTTGATATAGTGTAAATGATGCAAAATAGATGATTTTTAGATGTTAATTTTTGCTGTTGCACTGTTACAGTTTCTTTAAGTTAAGTGTTTTGGGGTTTTACCAGAACGAATGTTGGCACAGTGGAAATTGTTTTGACTCTACACCAGAAACATCTACAGACTTATTCCTGCTCTTGGGGTCACAGAGCAGAAATAATGAAATAAAGAAAAATGGATGGTGCTCCTGAATTGGGTGCTTTGCAAACAAAAGCCAATAGCATCCAAGTAGTCTTTTCACAAAGGTATTTCAGCTTACATATTTTAGATATGCTGTTCAAAAGAATCTGGAATAGTCTAATTTTCTGCAAATAATTTTTAGTTACGTTCCACAGAAAATTCAACAAATCAATGGGGTCCACCTTATTTACCACTCAGATTACTTCTGAAAGCAATCGATTCTCCTGGGTTTTATTTAGGGGAATCAGAGTAAAAGGATCTTGAATACACATGTGTACCACAGTTTTCACATTTGTGTAAAAAAATTAATAAAAGCTAAAACCATTTGGTGTTTACATTTGCACTATGTTAAAAATCCTGGTAATATCCTGGTAAAATACCTTAAAACCGTTTGGTTTACTTTGCTTTGTGCACAGGTGGGGAGAAGACAGAGACTATAATGGGACACCAAGAAAATACTGGGTATGTTGCTTTTCCCCCCAAAAAACACAGAGCCATTGCTTTTCATGTTTCTGACCTGAAAACATTTCTCCCTTGAAGTAAAAAAAAAAGAAAAAAAAAAAAGAAATAATCATTGGTTGAAATTGTTTATGGAGTTGCTGAATGATGGATTTTATTCTCAGATTGCTGCCAACTCCTGGGGAAAGAATTGGGGCGAGAATGGCTACTTCCGCATCGCTCGAGGAGAAAATGAGTGCGAGATCGAAGCATTTGTGATCGGTGTCTGGGGCAGAATCACTATGGAGGACATGCAGAATCACCACCATCGCCGCAGACACGTTTAAAAGAAGACTTTAATGATTTTGAACCCCCCCACTGTGATCTTTGCTTTTTTGCTCTGCAGCGGAGAACGTCACTATGTCCCTTTAACGAACAAACTGTCTGGGACTGGCACAAAGCTAAAACCTTGCTTTACAGTGGGGATTCTATGCAAACACTGTTAATTCACCTCTTGATTAGAAAAGACTGCCCAACTTTCTCTGTAGCTCAAGATTAATGTCACCAAAAAACAAATATATATATATATATATACATATATATTTGAAGCATCTTGATTTTGCCTTACAGCCTCACACCTCAGGTATCTCAGCTCCAAAGACAACACATCCAGAAATGTCCTGGCATCTGTTGGACCAAAATCATATCAAAGAAGATGACAGATGAAGAAGTTCAATCCTCTCCTTTTATCCTTCAGTCTCTGGTAGCGCTAAATCTATAATCCATAGAAATCTGACACTGCAAGCAGAGCTGGGCAAAGTGGAAACCTGAGAGGCAGATTATCAGACATCAGTCCCTGTGAGAAGGACACTCCCCTGCTAAGCGATGCAACCTGATAATATATCATAGATGACCCGATGATATTAACCTGTCAGCCATACAAAAGGCAAGGTTTTACCCTTTTCTTTGGCTTATAGAGGACACTTCTCAGGCTTCTCACACAACTTCCAAAACAAAGCAAAAAATAAATCAAGACAACAGGAGTTTTAAGGTCATCTCCTATTTTAAAATTGTTCAACATGTCTACATGCTTGTGAAAGAAGAAACACTTCTAAGTGACATGACCATGTTAGTGAAACACCTGGTTGCTTTAGCTCTAATGTAAGCCTAAATGCAGCAATTCACTTACAAATTAAAGAAACAATTCTCGATCCTCACAGTGAAAAGACTGCAGACTGTAATGACTTAATGAGACAGAGGCAACTCTGAAACAAGTGTCATTGTCTTAATTTACTTGATTCTCTGTACGCTGTTACAGTTTATGTTCAAGATGTTATTTTTTGTTGCAGTTGTACATTAAAGTTATATTTTATCTATGTGTTTTAAGACCAACTGTTTAAAAAAATCCTCACATTTTACTTCTTTTTCTTTCCTTTAAAGCTGTTGTGCTTTTGCTACAAACATTTTTATCACATGGAAAAACTGCTGCTAACGTTCCCTCTCTGCCACAGTATTCGTCTGGAAATGTTCTATGTTTTATTCAGTGCCATGCAAGTATTCACAAAACTTTTTATCATTTTTTTCATGTCAATATTTTAACATTTTATGTGAAAGTCCAACACAAACCGGAGCATAATTGTGAAGTAGAAGAACAAGAATATCTGGATTTCTGGAGTCAGTCTTGGCTCAGATTCTCAATTTACTTTAGTATTGGGCTTTGACTAGACCATTGTAACACATTAATTAGTTTTGATTAAAACAATTCCCTTGTAGCTCGGACTATGTATTTAGGACGGTTTTTCTCGAAGGGGAGCCTCAATGACAGTTTCTGTCCTGCTTCCTCCAGTTTCCCTGCTTCTGCTGAAGAAAAGCATCTCTGCAGTATGATACTGCCACCACCATGCTTTACAGTGGCAGCAAATATCCACTTTGAAGGAAAAGTGAAGTTCTGGTCTCCTCTGACCAGAGCAGTTTCTTACGCGGCTTCTGGAAAACATTCATTTTTACAGTTTTCTCTCAGTGGTTTTAATGTTCCCACTCTTTCATATAAGCCAGACTCCAATAGTGGGAAATCCTTTTCATTTTTTGTGGATGGAGGATAAAACAACGCTCTGTAAGATGTTCAGAGAATATTATTTAATAACATGACTAATTTTTTAACTTCTCCACATCTTCCTCCCTGACCTGTCTGCCATGTTCCTTGGTCTAGATCAGGGGTCCCCAACGTCGGTCCTCGAGGGCACTCATCCTGCATGTTTTAGTTCTCTCCCTCATTTAACGCACCTGCATCAAATGATGGCTCATTAGAGGCCTAAGTAGAACACTGAAATGCTGAAAAGGTTGTTGGTACGACCAGGGGAGAACTAAAACATGCAGGATACGCGCCCTCGAGGACCGACGTTGGGGACCCCTGGTCTAGATGATGCTGTTTGTTTACTAATAAACATCTGATGTCTTCCCAGAACAGTTACACTCAGGTGGACTTCATTTCATCAGATGACTCCAGCAGTTAGTTAGTCATGCTTTATTTTATTCATGGGTATCAGAATAAAGAGGGGTGAAACATAAATGTATGTACGCTATTTCAGTTTTTAATTTTGAAAGCCATATGTTTGGTTTCTTCCACCACACAATTATGCATTGACCTGTCAAAATCCCAACAGAATTTAGGCTTGTGCTATTAATGTAGAAAAGCAGTGACAAGGTTCAAGGGGTTTGAATGTTTCACTGTATGTAAAACTACTTCAACAAAAAGCAGATTAAAGTCACACCAGCCTTTCTTTTTTTATCTTTTAAATGTTCCTTTATCTTTATTTCTTCTTTATTCAGCTTCGCCAGACTTGAAAAGGAAAGCTCAGTTTGTTATTAGCTTGTTTCTTTGATTACATCCTGGGCCAGCTTCAGCTTTGTCTTCAAACGATATTTCTCTCTCAACGTGTCTTGTGATCTTTATGGTCTTTCCGTCTTTGCTTCAGGCATGAATGGGCAGAAAGATGTAAAAGCACAGAAAAATGTCTGGATGGACAAGCAATGTGTAATGCAGTGCAAAATGGAGGGATTACTAATAGGATGGTTGCGTGTCTTTTCCTGAATCTGTGTGTTTGTGTTGAAAATTGCAAAGTCAGAAACAGATCAAAAGCTGCTAAACATGTCTGAGGAAGCTTCAGCCTTACACTTAGAGAAACTGCTTTATGCTCTTCACACTTTATATATAAAAAAAAACGTTTCAAAAGATAAACTGATATGAAAGTATAAAAACCCAAGAAATTATGATTTGACCAAAATTGGAAAAATTAAAATCTCCAGTTTTTTCCCCGTCATAATTTTTAATAAATATAGAGTGAAAAAATTCTTCTCTCCTTTCCTTAAGCTTGTATTATTGCTGATTTTGTTGTTTTTTTTTCTCCAAAATGTTGTCTATAGCTGCATCCCACCACTTGTAGAATCCCCTGGTAGCTTCAATGGACGAAAACCATAAAGTTGTGCATTTGGAGTGAAATAATCCATTTCTGTCTCATTTGTGTGTTGGCTTTATTTATGGCGAAATGTGTAAATTATATTCTTTTACTTATGCAATGCTTTAACAACATCTGTCTTTTGTTCTGTGTGCACTTGGAACAATCCCAGATTAGTGTTCACCTCCTCAATAAATGTCTTTCTAAAACCAGCTCTGAAGTGACTGCAAGACATATTCATTTCTGATTTTTTTAAGACATAGATAGATTATCCAGAGGAAAATCTCTTTGAGTGGTTGTTTTTGTAGTGAATAGTAGCAGGAGGGGATGGGTGATGGATGTGTGGGCTGAGGACAGTTTTCGTAAGTCCTGCTGTGTCAGCGTCACGTTCCATCACCAAAAGCAAAAACTCCAGAGAAGAACCAGGAAAAAAAAAACTTTTAAAAACTTGGATTATACAGTCTAGTAGTCCAAGTCTTTAAATGACTACATTCATGTAATGAATGAAGTCTTCATTACATTATGAAGACTGAATATTATGTACTTAATAAGAAGGAAACCAAACAGATTTAAAGCTATTCAGGGAATGAACAATATCAGGTGATGTTTGGGATGTTGGACAAAAATCTTAATTTGTGTAAAATCCACCTAAATATCATAAATTAGATTTTTTTCCCCCTTAGTCTTTTCACATGTTGATGCAAAATACAACATATTTATGCTTTATGGCAGAGTCATTATCTGAGACAATAATAATAATAATAAAAATCTTTCATTTAGATGATTTCATATGTGGGTGGAAAAAAAATCCCATGTTCATTGTTTTTACAAAACACAATCAGTGTCGCTGCTGACAGTTCTGATTAGTTAAATGTATCTGAAAAATGTGGTAATGGATTGGTCCCTGTTCTAAGTTTAGCAAAGTGTTGAAAATCTTTCATTTAGTAGTCAATGAGTTCCTATTCTTCTCAGACAGCCAACATCTCTGTTTATCTTCCATACAAAGTAAGAAGGTCAGAACAAAATCAGCCAAAGTATGTTTTCAATCTGAGTTTTCTTTTAATCTTTTTTCCAACTAGATATATTACTATGTAAAATATTGGTGTAGAAATGTAGTGCTCTCAATATTTGTAGTCGCAGAAACTTTCCACTTTTTTACGAATTTATTGTGTTTCTTTGCTTTTGTTAAAACATAGAATGAGTGTTTGATACTCTTACATTTTTACAAACTCTGCATTAAATATAATGTCACTCATAATTTCAGCAGAGATAACTAAAAATAAATTGTGACGTTTCCCTCTCCTGAGATCTGACCTTTGTGGATGATTTAAAATGCAATGTTAAAGACTCCGGACATTAGAAAGCTTATCTCTTTCCAGCAGCCTCTTCAACCAAGAATGGAAGCTGAATCTCCCTCCGGACTTGTTTACATTTCTGTCATTGTTTCTGCGTCACAAAGTAGTCAAAGCATTCATTACATCAGCTGCAGCTCTCTTTTCTTCCTTGCTAATGAAGAGAATTCAGCGAATACCAAGAAAAAGGAGGAAACGGCATTCACTGACAAAGGGTAGTTGGACAATCAGTAGCGGGAGCCCTCCGCCCAGGTTACCCGCCCTTTGGCTAGATTTTTTTGTTTGCCATCAATCTTCATGCAAAGCATTTTCTGTCGAGGAAAATGATAAGGAACATCCTGCTGGGTGGAAGGTAAACCCTTTCCCATGAAACTCATAGTTTTATACGTCTCATTATGACTTTTGTCAGCTTATCAAAGAAAAAATTCATGAGACAAACATACAGCCCTCAGAAATTTGCCATTTTTAATTCAAATTATAGAATGAATGCTCTCTCAAAGTTTTTTCTGCATGTATAAGACAATAATCTCTCTGTGTTGTTACACCATATCCAGTTAAACAAATTCACATTTTTGCCATACAGGAATGATGAACAATCTTCTTTCTATAACATGTTTATTATCTTAGTCAATGCAATATTCAAATCAATCGTGTAAAGCAAAGGAAGAGCTGTGGTCAGCTGTGCTAGTGCTGCCATCTGCTGGTGAATAATGCCTTAAGTTTGTCAATGTTGAGCATTCCAAGAATAAAAACTTTGTTCCCTCATCCTTTCTTTAACAAGTCGAGCAGACCACCAAAGACCTGCGAGAGCATCTCCATCAGATGTTGCATCTTCATTGGATCAGTCGTGACTCCCCTGTTGCTTCCTGCTTGTCGATCCAAACTAAGAGTACTCTGTGTTCTGGAGACATCTAGCGTGGCCCAGTTCCTCTCCGGCACTCACACATTCTGTAGGCGCATATGTAGAAAATACCTGCAAGAGACGGCACTTATAACGGTGTAGCAACTTTAAACTTTGCAGTAACCTGGCTGTTAATGCTGCTTTCTTTTAGATTGAGACATGGGATTTTTTCTGAGAATTAAGCTTTTAGATGGTGTTGCATTTTTTCATTTCACACCTGCAAAGAAGGTCATGAGCATGGCCACCCAGCCCAAGATGTAAGACCAGGAGAAACGCCAGTCGCCAAAGCGCTTTCCCAGGAAGTTCACCGTCACACCAGTGTAGATTGCCATAGCCAGCAGCACAAAGAAAGCTGAGAATCAGACAGTTCATGTTAGTCATACCCTATGGTCCATTTACATTTAAAAAACATTGACTGTGTCTTTTGCTCTGTAGGCAAATGATGGAAACCCACTGGAGATAAAAAACATGATTCCTGCAGCAAAGGAGCGGTTGAACCTTTCGAAGGAGGAGAAGTGTGAGAAGGACATGATGCCGGCGATGATGCCTGCGAAGCACGACATTCCCGACAGGATCATGAAGGCCCTGGTGGCATTCCAGTAAGCTGGAAGGAACAGGTAGAAATCTTATTTCATTATTATCACCAATCAATTTAATGCATTTATTGGTATTTCAATTTGCAACCATTAGCACATGACAACAAGGCAGCATTTCTCTTTGTGTTTCTCAAAAGAGAAACTAAAAGAAATAATAATAAAAAAAATAAAAAACATTTACAGTAAGTGCAATAACATAAAGTGCATAATCATGACAGGAGCCAGCAGTTTGACAACGTGAGACAGTCTGGAGGTTCTGCTTTTGATCCTGTGGCACCATGTGCCTTAGGGCAGAAGTTCAAAAACCAGAAGAGATATTCCATTGACTCTTTCAGTTCCCCACAGCAAGGCCCTCTTGTCTGCCATATTGCAACTGGATCGCAACAGCAAGGTGAGAAGCACACAAACACAAACACACACACTGCTTATGCACACACTTAGACACATATGCACTTGGGTGGAAAGGACATACTTGGCCGGTAAAGTGTACGGAAAACTTTAATTGATCAAATATAATGAGTCAATAATCATCTTATTGCCCCATCATTTCTGTGCTAGCATTTCTCTCTCTCTCTCGTGACGTTAGCATTTTTGATCAGTCCCCATTGTTTTAATAACAGAGAAGAATCAACAAATACAGTTTTTATAACTTAACATAACTTTACATCAAAAACAAAAATGTACTAGGGGCACCGGGTGGCTGGGTTAGAAGAACAGGCGCACTGTGTGTGGAGGCGGTAGTCCTCGACCCAGTTGTCCTGAGTTCAAATCACGATTTTGGGCCTTTTACTGCAGGTCTTCTCTTTATCTGATTTACTGACCAATAAATGCCACTAAAATAAATCACCCAATATCCTTGTTGGTGCAAATTCTTTAAACTCTTATGCTTGGATAATAAATGCCTGATTATTTGTTTTAAAAATGAAGACTATTTGCTTTTTCTTTGAATTGTTTCAAATGTGCCTGTATTATCAATGTATTTGCAGAAAACTTCAGAACTTAAATGTTATTGAACTGAGAAGGCACACAACAAAGTTTGAAAAGTACGTTAAAATAAGGATTCACCAAACATATTCTTCATTTTGAAGATGACTGAAAACATTCAGAAAAAATAAAATCCCACAATTCATGCCTTAAAAATATTGAACCTGGAAATGATCTTACCTATGCTGTCGGTCTGCATGTAGCACTTGTTGGACATGCAGTACCGCCAGAGACCCTGGTGGGCGTAGTTTCCAGACAGACGATACTGCATCCAGTAGTCCGTGGCGGTGGAGACAACCAGCAGGATGTTGCCCACGATGGCACAGAACAGGCCCCCACCCATGAAGCTGTACATCTTGAGCTGAGACAACGGGGCCGCTGCAGAGGAACTGTGCAATAACAAACACATCGTAGACACCAACTTGAAATTTAATACATTTTAACAACTTATTATCCAAGACTTGTGATGGATAGGCTGAAGAAAGGGACAAATAAAGCAAAAACCCTTCTTAGCATAAGCCAGCAGAGGAGCAGTTTTCAAAAAAGATCTAAGCTATAGAACAAAACATGAGAAATATGCGTAGATATTTGAGGAAGGCTTGGTACCAGTTGTTAAAAGAGTCAACTCCAAAGTCAGTCATTAAAATTAGAAACATTTTTCCTGCATATCAACCTCTAATAATTACACTCAACGCTGCATCGCCTCTAGAATCTGTGAGAAAACATTATCAGTGCACATAAGATTTCCAGAAAATATGTTTACCTCTGCTTTACTGGAGACATTGCTAAAACAAACCTAATCAAAAGCTACTATTATGATGCTGCAGCTTGTTCCTCGTCCAAACCCTCACAGGCATTTGCTCATGAGTACATGAGGTTAAAACTGATTCTGCAGGTCCCTGTCCAATCACACACAGGTAGGGAAACCCACTCAGATACACTCTCTTACCTTGATTCTGGAAACGTACGCTCTCTACTTCCCACCTTGCAGAGGTAAAGAATGAAAAACAGAGTGGGTTGTTGCTCTCTTTGGGAGGGGGCTACCAGGAGAGAGAGAGAGAGTTTCACAGACAATATACAGGCAAAAGGTCGTCCTCTTTTCTTTTTTTGTTGATGGAGGCAAAATCCTTTACTGCCCTCAGTCTCCCTGTGGGGGCTGCATTTGAATGAGAACCTTACAGTGCATGTGATTTGTACATGTTGGTGTATCCCCAACAGGGTTAATGGGGCCTTGGAGAAGGGGTAACGCAGAGGTCCTTACCTTTTTTTTTTTTTTAGAGAGGGGCACATTTGTTTGTTTGTAAATGGTGTACTCTAGAACTGGGGATGTGCATAGGTATGCAGGACCAACTGTGTCAATGCAACTTGCTGAAACAAACACTTTTCTTTCAGCACTGCCTCAATGGGGCGTCACATAAAGGGTGAATGCTCCACAGCATTGGGACAACACAGCAGGGTTTAAAATCTGATAAAACATAAAAAGATGTTTCAAATGCACAGCAGCTTCTGCACGTTACTGTAAGAAATACTTTCAGCTACCAATATAACATACGAAAAAGAAATTAATTTTCAATTGCCTTACTTTATTGTTGATATTAAATGCTTTTAAGTCTGTCTCCTCACTGTAAACCTGTCAAGCCTTTCTTACATGATGCTTGACTTTTTTGTTCACATGAACAGCAAACAAAGAATCAAAATCCTAATTCCTTGAAGAGATATATTTGATAAGACTCAGTAGATGACAGATAATTGCACAACACAAGCATTTTACTTATTATTTTTTTATTAAAAAGAAGGATAAGAAGAGCATACACAATGCATGTAAACATTAGCAATAGAAGCAACTAAACACATAAGTCTTGAAAAAAGAGTCGTTTTGGTGGATCAGAAAATTTGTAATAACCAAAGAAAGAAAACAGAATAGTTCCTGGAACAGTAAGAACTATTTCCAGGAAATACAAACAGCTGGGCAAAGCAACGTTGATCTATGGAAACTATGAAAACGAAAAACAAACAGAGGACGCCACATTTATAGTGGTGTTTGCATGTCAGTGGTTCCCTTTGCTAAGTTCAAAATACCTGAGCTGTGAGTAATGTTAATGAGTGAGAAAAATGCAAAGAGAGTCAAGAGTAGCAACTGCAACATCATTGTCTAAGACTACTAAACAGGAGAACTCTATGTGCATATGTAATCAAACACCAATGAGAATACAAAATTTTATTGACAGCAACAGTTCTATCAACGGTTCTGTCCATAAAAAAGGCAAGCACAAATTCTTAGACTATGAGTAAATTTTATTTAAAAAGTGCAAAGAGTACAGAAAGCGAATAACAGTAACCCCTCCATTAGTGGCTCCATCCAGGAAGGAGAGTTGTATTGTAGTTGTAGTGTATTTCTGAAAAATAATCACAATGAAAGATTGAAAGAAAATCTGACTTTGTAAAAGCTAAGAAATACACTATTACAAATATTGCACAAATAAACTAATTGCAGGACATAAAAAAGCAACAACTTGCAAATAAAACATAAATCCTGGACAAATCAAAACAGCAAGGCAAAGAACAATAACCCTAACTGAATGAATTCTACATGTGGCTTTGAATTTGGATAGACTGGATAAACTATGTACAGATTTAATAAATCTTGTGCATGGAACATAATAGCCATACCAGATGCCTTTGGGACGCTTCCTGGTCGCCTCCTAGACGCCTCCCTGGTGAGGTGAAGAGAAATGAACTACAAGCTGCTATTTCATCCTTGGTTAGAAGTATTTTAATAAGAGTTTTTCAGTAACACAAATTTCACCTATTTCTGAATTAATGTTTACATTTAGAGAGTTCTACTTCTAGTTATCCAGTGTGGAACTATCAATCTCATATAGCGATAGTGTTGATTTAATTTAACCCTTATTAGAGCTAAAGGACCAACTCTCTAAAATTGGTTTTGTTTGGTGTGGAGGCATAGACACACAGCAAATGTGCTGGCATCAGTGTTAAACAGTTCAAGACTTTCAGAATCTTCACAGACTGTTAGTATATGGGTTCATATACTGACAGATGGATTTCAGTAATTTTTTTGTTTCACAACAGAAAGACTTGGGATTACACACTTAGCAACTGAGCTGAGGGATCGCACACCACATGATCCATTAAGCCAACTAAAGTCAACTGAGTACATCGAAATGTTGTGGAAAATCTTGCGAGAGCGATAGTTTGAACGGTGACGATGAACAAAGATATTCTCCAAACGAAAGGCTACATTTCTGTTTCATTTCTTCTTAGAATTAAAGTGAAGCAATTAGATAACTTCATGTTTAACCCACAGCTGAGTATGAATTGGATCATGTAGACTGTTTTTTTTTAATACTCACTTTGAGAATTTGAAAAAGCCTATTTCTATTTTATTCATATGATGATTTGTGGGTTTTTAAATAGCTTTCAGTACTGGCTTATCTAAAAATATAATTATTTCTATCTAAACATGTTAGCTTTGAAGTAAAGTAAAGTCTGGGAAAAAAATTGTGTAGTGGGTCAACATCTGAAATGTTGATTTTCCTGTGCAAACCAAAAAAGGGGAAAGTTTTCAGTTGTGATGCAGTTTACAAATAAGATAAATATTTTAAATTCAAGGAAATTGGCGTATACAATTTCTTGGCGGATTGATTACTGCATCTTTAATACAGGTATAATTAGTTGCATTTTTTATTTTTGTTATCTTCAAAATTTGTAGTACTGGTTAGTAAGTTGTATATGTGATTTGGAATTCAGAGGCACCGTATTTATTAAATGCATTAATTGAAAAACAATAGTTCAGATTAGTGGTTTAAATTTTGTCAGTTTTCTTAAATTTTAATATTAGAATACATCCTTCTATTATTATTTTTTTTTTATTTTGTGAACTTTTAACCGATGAACTCATACAGGAAGTACTTGGACCGACTGGGTGGGTGAGAAAGATAGAAAAAAACACGAGACCTGGTTTGAACCGGAAGTGAAAGTTAGATCCGAGCTGTTCCATCGGCGGAGTAAAGATGGCTGAGCAAGGCGCCGCAGATCTTGGTAACAACAATAATAATAAACCCGAAGCCTCCGAGGGGACGATTATCAAGGTCACAGTGAAAACACCCAAGGACAAGGAAGAGATCGCCATCGCAGAGGACGCTTCTGTCACTCAGGTGGGTCGGATGCTGTTCACCGTTGCGCTCTAACGTCATGCCCACAACTTCAGCTAGGAAGCTAAACCATTAGCATGTATCACCACTCTTACCGGCTAACTGGGGCTGCTGGGAATGAAAGCGGCTGTGTGAAATCGAAATACTATTGGTTAGGTTGCCATTTAGTCGGCAACCATTTCGTTGTAAATATCCCACTCTACGAAACGACCGCGCTAAGATTTGGAAATTGCTAACCGGTTAGCCAGTCAGTTGCTAGCCGGGGAGCTAAGTTAGCCTGTTATTCGGACCAACTATGTAGCTGAACAAGTGTCAGCTGACGAGTACGCGCTTTCTGTGCTAACTGCTAGAAGCAATAACATTCCGACAAGAACCATGGAAGTGGTTACATATAGCTGGTCCGTCGTGTATCGCTTTCATTTCCTACTTCAGCTCCACAGCCTGATAAAAAGTCGAAGCTGTCTTTCAGTCTAGAACATTCTCATTGCTGCTCCTGAGTCATTCAGGCTTCTTGGGGATTTCTAGTATCCTCAGTGCTGCTGTTGGCTTGGCGACGGATTCACCTGGAAAAGCAAGGCTCTCTATATAATCACATTCAGACCAGGGTGTTCAGCGGTGTGTACTAATGTTGGCTATACATGTTTATATGTGTTTATGTTTTGGGGATATTATTACTTCTGTTTGAAAGTATGTTTGAGCTTTATTCAATAAATGTAACATTACAAGTAATATGGATGAAGCAAATAAAAGACTTTTGTTAAGATGATGTCCAAAGGAAATTAAAATGTGCCACGTTTTTCCCCCCGATTAAGCTCTTTTGAAATTATTTAGTGAAAATAAAGCAACATGCAGTGTAAATAAACTTCAACATTCAGTACAATAAGCGCATGGAAAATACAACTAAATTTAGTGTGGATATTTTCAATATTTTCACTTAAAAAGTGTTAACATTATTATAACCATGATGGTGAATATATCTTGTTTTAAATTAAAACTGATGGATCATATTGTGATTTATTTATTTTGTTGTAATTATTGCAAAACTGTAGTATTTTAAGTCAATGAGAAAATGATGGTGAACTGTGACTAATTTCAGCACAGCGTTTTGCTCACAGATGCAAAGGATTAGTCTAAATGCTGCATCTTTTGTCTGTGGCCAAGATTTGTTAGACCAAATCTTGCTTTATTTGTGACTCCAGGTCACTCTACCCTCTTGAAAATTCATACCTCCATTTTATATCCAAACCTGGCAATTTTGTCCCTTCCTGCTTACATTTCATACCTGTAAATAAACACTTTTATACCCAGGTACTTCTACAACTCTGTATCAGATGATTTTTCTAGGTGTTTTCATGAATTATGAAGAGATAAGTCATAAAATTCTAAAAACACACTTATAATTACATTTATGTACTAAAGCAATTTGTATTGCATCCTATTTCCATTTGGTTATTTTAAATTATAAGACTCCAAAGTGGTGCAAAATGTCTGCAAGGCAGGTATGAATTGGTACGAAGCATTTTTTCTCAAACCGAACTAAATAAAATGGCCAAAAATATAAAGAACAATCCGGACCTTTCCTGGCTGTTAGACGTTTTTCAACCAAACAGCTTAACAAAGCTGTGTGTGGATAAGCAGAAGACAAAGTTAATACAGTTAATGCATAATGGAATACTGGATTTTCTTCCAGTATTCCATTATGCATTTTCCCTTTAACATTTCTATCATGGTCATAGAGAGAAAAGCAATTTTTTCTGTATTTACCTTCTGACTGTTTTTATGTGCTCATACCAAGCAGATGGATAGACATAAAATATATTGAATACTTTTCCAACATACTTTCATATATCATCATGATGAATAATTAACATTTACTTATAGAGTCTCATCACTGGCTTATATACTAGAATCCGGGCATCTGTATTGTTCCTCTGAGCGAATATGCTCTGCTGTGTTTTATTATAATTCATTCTCTGAGAATATACTCAGTATTTATAAAAAGTCAAAGTCACTGTTTTAAATATTCAAACAGATTAGATCTCAAGTTATCTTTAGAAAAGGGTGGGGGAAAAAAATACAACACAAGATTAGAAAATGACCAGAACATAAAAATGTTTTGAAACATGCAGTTACTGGATTGAAATGTAACTAGGAAGACTTTACATACAAAGCATATCAAAAAATAGGTTTGCAAAGTTACATCTGATAAAAATGTAAAGAATAATGTCTGTTTGGACAGACATTGTTAGGATTGTTGGTTATATTTAGGGAAAGACTAACACACCAAACCAGCCCAAAGAGCTCGTTAAATCTGTCAGGCACAGCGATGCTGGGATTTGTTTTGTTCCCACAAACGGTAGAATCCTTGCAGTCACTGAGTCGGTGATTAACTAATTCCTCCGTAACCCAAATGTCCAGGGCTGACAGGTAGCATTTGGATAAAATCGGATCATGTAAAAGGACAATGAGCTCAAACCCAGCAGCAGCAAATCTGCAGCAGAACGGGTAAAAAAATAAAGTATCAAGGTGTCGCAATTGTTCAGTCAAAGTCCAGATCTCAGCCCCTAAATGCTGGGGGCGACATTACGAAAGCCACGCATGAATAACCATTGAATAAATAAATAAATGACTGGCTGAAGATCTAAATCAACTAAGCCAACATTTTAAAATAAAATAAATAAAAATACATCACAGCATCAGTCTGATGAGATCAAACCTGTTGCTCTTTATTCTAAGGTACTTTGGTTTTAATGTGTTATTCATTGGATGTTATATTTTTTAACTTGAAGATTTAATAAACACTATATGTATTTTTTTAGTATAGGCTTTATTATAATACTGGCCATGATTTTTTTGTCTTCATCCCATTGAAAACTAATAACTATAGTGCCAAAACTGCAACTGCATACACATAGAAGGCCTAAATACTTCCTGCCTTAAGGTTATTTACCAAATTATTACCAAAAACTTTTTTTTTTTTTTTACTTTAAGTCAACTTTATATAATGGTTCATTTCTTAATGTCTTCAAAACACCTAAAAATGTGGGCCTGATGTAAGATTCTCTTGCAAGGAGAGCTTTAATTTGATGGTGTTCCACTATTTCACCACTAGATGTCACTAATGCTCACTGGGATAATCCGTTTTTATTATAAACGGCAAGAACTGTTGCAGCAAAATAGGACAACAATAAGAATAATATTTTTATACTCTAATAACTTTCATATAGAAGCACAATAGACATAACAGGAGTGTTCACATGGACAGAAAAAAGTGACTAAAAGTGGAAAATAAGGCCATAGAATGAACTATTGCAAGGTTTCCCCCCAGAAAACTTGCTAGGCCCGGTGGTTTGGCGCTGGGGCAGCCCGTCGGGTTTTTGAGTATTAAAGTTGACAGGAAATTTTAAAATATCACTTGATAATTATGTGTTATTAAAAGATTGAGAGATTAATACATGACCACAAAACTATAAAGTCTTAAAAAAATGCAAACATTTTAAAAAGACTTAAAAAAAAAACAACAACAAAAAAAAGCCAATGCTTAGCCTGGTGGGAGCACAAGTAAAGTCTGGTGGCCCACCAGGCTTAAAATACACCCAGGGAAACTCTGTACTGGGCTTAAGCAGCTATGTTAAGCTTTAGCACAAATGCTTCAGTTTTGAGGTATTTTAATTTTTTTTTTTTAAGAACAAAAACAACCAATACAAATCAGTAGTTTACAAATTACTTTGGTCACTCTCTTTCTATGGTATTTTATTAAAAATACCTAGAGTCATAACAATGGTATAAAGCAGCGTCTTTAGTGGTCGACACTGCGACTTTTCAAAACCAGCTTCGGATTGACAACTAGCACATGCAAACCATCAACAAGTAGTCCTTTCCATTAGCCATTCAAAACATTATTGGTCTACCTCGAGACATGTTTTTACTTCCATGCAGAAATCTTACCTGGTTTTATTTTTTTATGTCTTCCAGTTTAAAGAGGAGATCTCGAAGCGGTTCAAAGCCAAACAAGACCAGTTGGTTTTGATTTTTGCAGGGAAGATATTGAAGGACGGTGACAGTCTCAGCCAGCATGGCATCAAAGATGGCCTGACAGTTCACCTGGTTATTAAAACAGCACACAAGTAAGGACACTTTTTTTTTTTTCGTTTTTGATTTTTACAAAACTTTCTGATTCACTGAAACAGATGACCAGCTTTGACAACTTGGGTTTAACTTTTTTTCTCTCTCTTTATATTCCCTCTGTAGGGCAGCAGATGGCGGTAGCACCTCAGCCTCTAGTTCAACCTCCAACCAGGGAGGCAATAGCAACACCTCTAGTCCAGCTGCCAATCCTGCCCCCACAACAGTCCCCACTGGGTCTGGCCAAGCACCCACACAGACGCCCAACTTAATGAGTGAG
This sequence comes from Alfaro cultratus, assembly GCA_903066825.1. NCBI lineage: Eukaryota > Metazoa > Chordata > Actinopteri > Cyprinodontiformes > Poeciliidae > Alfaro > Alfaro cultratus. The sequence continues at coordinate 8,308 of CAEFZX010007699.1, read as the reverse complement.
TCCGCCTGTGTGTTCTTCTAATTAAAAACACAATTCTTGCCAAAGATGACCTCGCTAAGTCAGCGCTTATCCCCTGCAGGTGGCTTCGGAGACTTGGCCAGTCTAGCTGGTCTGGGGATGGGCTCCGCTAATTTCATGGAGCTGCAGCAGCAGATGCAGAGGCAGCTCATGTCCAACCCGGAGATGCTCTCCCAGATCATGGAGAACCCCTTGGTGCAGAACATGATGTCCAACCCTGACCTGATGAGGCAGATGATCATGGCCAACCCACAGATGCAGCAGCTGATGGAACGCAACCCTGAGATTTCCCACATGCTCAATAACCCTGAACTCATGAGACAGGTGTGGGCAAATGCCCTAAAGGGCCTGGAGAACATTTGGATTTTATTCATTCAACATGTAATTGTGTGTTTCATTTAAATCTCAATCTGCTTTGCTTCCTCTCCTCTTTGTCCTGCCTCTCAGACTATGGAGCTTGCCAGGAACCCAGCCATGATGCAGGAAATGATGCGAAACCAGGACCGCGCCCTGAGCAACCTGGAGAGCATTCCAGGAGGTTACAATGCCTTGAGGAGGATGTACACAGACATCCAGGAGCCCATGTTCAGCGCAGCCAGAGAGCAGGTCTCTGTGAGGAACCTTTACACATCCCAGTTTCTTTCTCTCTTCACTTTATTGTGACTTAAATCCTGTGTACTAAACTGTAGTTTAATATTTTTGTTTTTAGTTTGGAAGCAACCCATTCTCAGCTCTTGGTGGAAACTCTGACTCTGGTGCTCAGCCGTCGCGGACAGAGAACCGAGAGCCTCTGCCCAACCCATGGGGGCCTCCAAATTCTTCAAACCCCTCAGAGAGGGGAGAGGGAACCACAGGAAGCACTAGCACTTCGGGAACCACCAACCCAAGTGTGTCCAACCCTCTTGGCGTCAATCCTGGGAGTCTGGGAAATGGTACGCTGGAGACATTCGCTGATGTTGCATTTGATAAAGATAGAGAGAGTTCTCCTGATAATAAATCTCAGCACCAGTTTTTCTTACATTCTGTGTCACAAAGTGCTGTTGTGACTTTGTCAGGAGAAGGAAGTTTAAGCTAATATTATAATCCCCATTTCTAAATATGTGTGCCTTCTTCTCAACACTTCATGTTATTGTTTGAAGCTTTTGTTTTGGACTAAGACAGGAAATGGTTCTTAGCCTTTTGTAATAAGAATTAGCTAATAAAGCAGCAAGAAGCTAATGTCAGTGTAGTTAGCATCTTCTTCACAGCTTCCTATCGGTGCTAAACTAAATCACCTTTTGAATGACTCTGGGCTTTATTCTATTCAGTTTTGCAATAAGCTGTTTTTTAAACCAGATTAGAATTTTTTAAACATTTATTCTATTTGTGAAAACAAAAACAGGCCTTTTTAATCTTTTGGCTGTAGGGCTATACCAAAAAGAGACAGTAAAAGCAATAATGTATCGACTGGTCAAACCTGATTTGGAATATTCTCCCTTAACCACTTATTTTTAGAAAAAGTATTTAATTTGTGAAGCTTCCAGTTGTAAAAGGACAAACTGGGGATTATTCTGAAATCTTTTGTCGTTCCTGTGAACCCAGTGTTCAGTATCGTCTTTGTCTCCTGGGCCCGACGTATTGCTACACCCCTATTTAGTTACGTTCACTCCTGGATGTTTTTGTTTTGTGCTGCAGGCATGTTCAACAGCCCCGGCATGCAGAGTCTACTCCAACAGATCTCTGAAAACCCTCAGCTGATGCAGAACATGCTGTCTGCTCCGTACATGCGCAGCATGATGCAGTCACTGGCTCAAAACCCAGAGTTAGCCTCACAGGTGAGAATCAAAGAGTCATAGATTAAATATTGATATTCTGGACTTAACACGGCCTTAGACACATTTTCTAGAACATTACAAAAATAATATATCACATCAAGTCTTCATTCTATCCTGTAGCTATGTTGGTTTATATTTTTGGCTCTCTGAAATGTGCGTTAACGTTTAACAGAACTGCTGTAGGCAGTGTGGACTGCTGCTGGAGCCAAATGACTGATACTTTATTTCTCCCCTCAATCAGGTAATGATGAATAATCCATTATTCGCTGGAAACCCACAGCTGCAGGAACAGTTCAGATCTCAGCTGCCCATTTTTCTTCAGCAGGTACCGTTTCCATTTTCATCTAAAACACCTTTTTTGAAACTGACTGAAGCAAAACACCCCCTGACCTTATAATCAGGGTTGCTGCAGGGCCTCAGCATGTCTTTAATATGTCCTTATTTTCATACTTGGCTGTAAATGATGCTTAGTTATGTTTGTTCATTCATACATTCATCCATCAAAACCTTCCCTGCAAAGAAATTTTGCTGTGCCGCTCCTTAAGCTAGCACATTTTTATTTGTTTAAAAAATTAAAATCCAAATGTTTTGTTACATAAACCTTGAACCAACTTTTTAGTTTGTATTTATTAAAGTTTTGCTATGAACAAAAAGTTTTTTATTTATTGTTATGAAGCCAGAAAACAATGTTTTATTTATTAATTAAATTGAATATTTTTTTGAGTATAAATTATTTTTTTTAGTATTTCATGCAAGTAATCAATTTAAATCATTGTGAAAAATTTATTAAAATCTGAATAAAAAAATTTAAGTTCTTAAATTTTAGCAATTCAATAATGTTTTTCTTTTGTATGGTGAAAACTACAATTAAAGTTTTTTTATAACATTTATTTTGCTTTTCTGTCTTTTTTCTGTGCTTTATACCAACCAGTTTAGGGTTTATGTGTTTTGTTCATCATACTGCACATGATTGGGGATAAAAAAAATTAATAATTACTCAATTTTTAAAAGGTATTTTCACCTCCAACATCTGATTTCTAAACAGTTTATAACATAAACTTACCATCTTTTGGCTTTAATTTCTCTGGTATTGTCGATCACGCTGCTGAAATTTTAATTGCTTACAGTCACCTTTCCTAATTTTCTGCTCCCATTTCTTCCCATTTGTCTCCAGATGCAGAACCCTGAGGCGCTGTCAGTCATGACCAATCCCCGGGCCATGCAAGCTCTAATGCAGATCCAGCAGGGTCTCCAGACACTGCAGACAGAAGCCCCAGGTCTTATGCCCAGGTAGACAGAATGAGACATCACCTGTACAAACACACATTGCATTTTAACCTAGAGTTTGAATTTAACATGTATGTTTGTGTTTTAACTTTTGGCCCAGTTTGATGACAGGTGGAATTCCAGGTGTGCCCGCAGGAGGCGCCGTTCCCGCAGAGAACCCTGCCTCGTCTCCCAGCAGTGCTGCAACAAACCCTGCTCAGCAGCAGCTGATGCAACAGATGCTCCAGATGTTTGCTGGAGGAGGTGGAAGTGGAGGAGGAAACGGAACGGTACGCGACCACACACATGCTGAAATCGCCTCCATAGTGTGCATGGTGGTGTTTTTTGTTTTTTTTTGTCTTACTTCAATCTGTACTGACTGTTTCCATCAGAGCCAAACCCCAGAGGTGCGGTTCCAGACCCAGCTAGACCAGCTGAACGCCATGGGCTTCATCAATCGCGAGGCCAACCTGCAGGCCCTCATTGCTACTGGAGGAGACATCAACGCCGCTATCGAGAGACTGCTGGGCTCACAGCCCTCGTAAAGACATACAGTACATATTGACACGCTCATAAATACGCATTTAACACATAATAAACCCAAAATCAACTTCGAACCAACAGAAATTTATGTGTATTGTCCCAAACTTTACAGAAGAAACGTGGGCAAGAACTGAAAGACCCTCATTCTGCATCTGTTCTAAGATCATTCCCTATTTTCTTTTTCCCCCTTTACTTCTTTCGTTCGGCACCATCCAGCCAGCTTCACCCACAGAGTTCTGCTGTAGGGGTCGGACTGAACCGCTCTCTCCTCAAAGCGCGTACTGATGTGAAGAGAAAGGGACTCCCGACCATTTATTGTTATTTTTTCAACTTATCGTTTCTTTCATGTAAATCTGAAGTAGCGCTCGGTAGGCAAACATTCACGTGATCCAAATGCAACCCTGTGCGACGTGAAAGGCCGTCGGCTCTGTACCATGCCTGGTTCCAGTCAGGCAGGTTGGTGGTTTCTATAAGCTGTGATCCTGAAAGCCAGCAGGAGAACAGGCGCTCACAAAAGTTCCAGCCGCCTTCCCGCCATCCTTGTCCTCAACATTTTCCACACACAACTGGTTTTTGCCCAACAGCTTTCACTATTTATTGCAAGCGCCTTCCACACTCTCACCCTTCCAAAAGTTGTAATTCGTCACTCTGGATCAAAGTGCCCACATGTAATTGCAGTGTCTTTTAGGAATTGTTTTTCCTCCTTCTGAGTCGCCGTTGCTTGTCCTGCTGTCCGACTGACCAGTGGGATTATGGGGTAGTAAAGACCAGCCTCAGATGGGAGACGTGATGTCCCACCTTCGATGAAATTCTCATTCAAGACTGTAACCATAATCGTTTTTCTCACTCAGCAGCTTCCCTGAAGCACAGGCTGTTGCTGTTATGAATATGAATTTCACAAACCATCTTTAATTTCATTTAAATCAGATCATTCATCTTCTTATCTCTTCCTGTTTGAGGTGCAGTTAGTACCTAGATATGAAGCTGATTTATGTTTCATGAATTACATGTGGAAATCAAATGACTCAAAGTATGGCATAATGGAAAGGCTTTAAAAAAACAGTGATGGCACCATACTTTGCTCCAATCATAAAGTCTAGGTTGTATTATTATTATTTTTATTTTCTTTTTGAAATTCTCAGCATTTGTAGTTGTGGTGAACTTGGCAACTGCTTCAGTAGCTCTGCTCTGTCTGTTGACCTCAGCTGAATTGAAATAAAAAAATCCATCTCCCAGTTGAAAATGTCCGAACTAACTTTTAACAGTACTGTACTAAAAAAAAGTAATAAATCATGGTCAAAAACCATTATTCCCTGTCTCATTTTGATTACAGTGTGGTGATGGGCCAGGAATTTTAACGGTCCCACAATGTTCTGTCTTGTTTTAATGGGAAGTGTGAAATAAAAGATTACATTTGCCTCCAAGTTTGTTTTTAAAGTACATATAATTGAGACTCGCTGTGCAGTCTGGAAAAGTATGGAAATTGTTTTAATCCTTTTTCCAGATCAGGATATATATATAGTGCCTTGTAAAAGTATTCATTCCCCTTTGACCTTTTTCACTTTTTGTCACATTAAAACTTCAATGCGTTTCATGTAATCGACCAAAATTACCACATAACTGTGAAGTGGAATGAAAAGGGTACATTGGTTTTAAACATTTATAATTAAAAAAATAAATAAAAAATCTGAAACGTTTCCATTGCAAATGTATTCACACCTTTTACTGTGGCACTCCCAAATAAAATCCAGTGCAACCTTATGTCACCTAGTTTGTAAAAAGTCAATTTCTGTGTCTTAATTTAATGTCGGTATGACTTCATCTGTTCTGTGGAGGCCTCAGATGTTGGGGAACAAACTACATCATGTAGACCAAGGAGATTAAAGGAGGGTATGGTTCTGAAACTATTCCAACTTTAGATCAGAAGACTTTTCAGTTATTCAGCTGAAAATTGAAAGATTATGGCAGAACTGCAGATCAGAGCATCTGCAGAGACCTGTAGTAGCTCTGGGTGAGTTACAGAAATCCGATCCAGACGGGAGAATCTGTTGACAGGGCAGCTATTTGATTGTACGCTACACATCTGGCCTTCGTGGGAGAACGACAAGAGGAAGGCAAATGTTGAAAGGAAGCCAAAAGAAGCCTTGATTGCCACAAGCCTTGAAGGAGAGAGAGAAAGCATGGAAAAGAAGCTGTTGAGACCAAAGCTGAATTTTCTGATCAACTTTAAAAAAAAATAAGAAAAATTTTGGCAAAAAAGTTATACAGAACGTCACCTCGATTACATCATCCTCTCAGTGAAACATGGTGGTGGCAGCATTGTGCTTTGGGGATGTTTTTCTTCAGCATGGCTGACGAAGTTGGTCAAAGTTAACGGAGATGAAAGGTGGACAATTAGCCAAACTCAGGCCAATCCTGAGAGAAGACCTGATAGAAGCTGTGAGAAGTGGTTGGGAAGGAGGCTCACCTTCTAAAAGGATAATTCATATTACTAATAGCTGCATTTTTTTAACATCCTGTATTTAATGTAGGATAATCCAGACAGCTTTTGAAGTAAAACTGGTTCAATTCATCCCAATTTCAAAACTGCAGGGAAAGAAATATCTTTTTCCAAACGTGAGGCTAAGCTTGACACTTTTTTATAATCTCCATAGAAAAAAAAAATTGCTTGCTTTAAAAAAAGAACATGAAAATTAGAATATCGGCTCAAACCGAGCTTTACGTTCCTGGATTTTGAAGGTGAGACTGGTGGTCAAAGCGTTGACGTGTCCCGGCTCATACACATCCACCTGCAGGGCGAGGTTTATTGTCATACAAATGAGTCTGGGAGTGCAGCAGAGGGTGGAGTCTGTACCTGCGAGTGGTTCTACCTGTTCCACCTGCTCTCCGTCCTCCCAACCCTCCCCTGGGTGTCAGCTGATGAGATATCAGAAGTCCTGCTTCTTTTTCCGGCCGTCTTCAAACAGGAGCTGCTCCTCTTCTTCCACAGCGAACAGATTTCTTTTCTCCCTTTCATTTTTCACCTTCATACAAAACCAGAGAGGATACTTTTGTTTTCTCTTTCTTAATAAATACTCGTTCAAGAATTTGAAAGTGGCTTCTGGGTATTTGTAAGGTGGAAGAGTGACCCATCGCCACTGAATGCAGCATGGGCTCAGATGATTCGTACAACTTTGTATTTAAAGGTAAGACACTTTTAATTCAGCTGTAATCGTCTTAGAAGTAGGAAATTATTGTGCCGCATTTCTGTACACTGAAGACAAAGCAGATTTGATCTGTTTGCTGCTGCTGTTTCTAAGAAAATGGAACGTAGATATAAGGAAGTGATTGCTTCCTGCCTACATTGACTGAATGCTGTGACCTTTGACCTGCTAGATAAACATGAGTTCTCATACTCCCAGAGGAATAGGCACACTGTATCGTAGTGTTTCTTCCGAAAGCGGCAGTGATTTTCTACTTCCCTCATTCCAGACTGAACTCACACTCAATGTGGATGTGCCACGTTGGTGTGATGTCACACAATCTGGCATCCAGTGAGTGTGACAGAAAGTCTACACATGTCAGATGAGATAAAGACTATCTGATCCATTTTGGTTTCAGGAAACGTGCAGCTAAATCAGTGTGATTAATTATTAATAAAACAGGTGTAATAGGAACTTCTTCACATGTGTCTGCAGTGGTTTTGATCGGGGAGTCCGGTGTGGGAAAGAGCAACCTCCTGTCCCGCTTCACCAAGAATGAGTTCCTGCACGACAGCCGCACCACCATCGGCGTGGAGTTCAGCACGAGGACCGTCCAGCTGGACAACTTCACCATCAAAGCTCAAATCTGGGACACAGCTGGGCTGGAGCGCTACAGGGCTATCACCTCAGCGTGGGTACACACACATAAACACACACACGAACACAGGCGAGATTAATATTTGAGAAGTCAAAGGTACACACAATAATCGAGTGATCAGTTAATTTGACCCCGCCCTGTTATTGCCAGCTGCACCTCTTCTGTACTCATCACACCTTTTTAATACAACACCTTGCTAAAGTATCCACACCCCTTATACTGTTCCACTCATTCTCTGAAAGTATTTTATATGATAGACCAACACAAAGTGAAAATGAAATGTGCTTCTCAAGATTTTTGGCAAATAAAAATGTAAAAAAAACAAACTTGGTAAATAGAGTCAATCTTTGTGTGAATTATTCCCTGGTTTAGTCTACATTCAAGACGCTTTGACCTGTAGAATACTAAGACCCTGAACACTTCATTACCATGAAAAGCATAGTAGTGGCAGCATCATGCTGAACTTTTCTTCCATAAGCACAGGGAATACCAACCAAACATAGACCTAGAGGAGGCTGAACACAAATACAGGCCACACTTTTCAGACTTTTATTTGTAAATGACTGAAAACCGCACAGCTTTTTCCTTCGTCTTGGCAATTATGCGTTACTTAGTTTTGACCTGTCATATAAAATCTGGACCAAACACACTGGAGTTAGTGCTTTTTATGTGATAAAATCTGAAAAGAGTGTGAATATTTACTGACCCAAGCAGTGCATTTAAACCAGGGGTCTCAAACTCCAGTCCTCGAGGGCCGCAGTCCTGCAACTTTTAGATGTGCCTCTGCTGCACCACACCTGAATAGAATAATCAGGTCATTAGCAAGG